>JAYMTF010000062.1:0-60858 GCA_036897485.1 Pelargonium nanum
AGCTGTTAGAATCATGCACATTGGTCTGAAAATGTAACATATGAATTGGAATTTGATTTTTGAGCTTAGTAGACAGATTGAATAGCACATGGATGCCTAATTTTTCAAGAACTATCCGTGGTTTATTGGTTGAAATATTGTTCTTTAAGTCGGTTCTGTGATCTGTCAACACCTGCTTAAATCTAGGTTAACAGTTTATTTAGATGATTTTAAGATTGAGAATCAAGATGGTCTGAAAATGTGAATATGTACTGTTGTTTGAGTTTTGAGGTGTGTGGTCAGCTGGAATAGTTCATGAAACTGTAATTTTTTTCTATTCGGCGATGCTCCTTTGGTTTGATTCATTCTATTTGATTGTATTTTTAGGCTAATGAAATTTAGGTGTCATCTACTTTTCTACTTCATTGTTTTTGTAGTCTTTAATATCTGAAGCTGTTTTGATGGAATCATTGTTCCTCGTACTTGTTCTCTAATATTTATGCTTAGATATATGTTCAGTACTGTAGATTTAGCTGATTTGAAGTACTTTTATGCTTCAAATTAGACAGAGAACTATAGATGTTAACAGTTTTTTGAAATTATTTCCTCCAATAATTCCTCATCACATCAATTTCAAAAATTATTATGAACCATACTTTTGATAGCCAAATGGAGTGGACAGCTTGAGTAGTTTGTGGAGGTTTAGCTTAGCTTTGATCTATGAGTTCCATTTAGAGTTGTTATGATTGTCTATTTGATTCTACTTATGTTAGTTATGATTTTATGAAATCTTGAAATCACTGAACTGAATATGTTGGGCCTGAAAATTTAGTGATCACGGGTGTGTATTGTTTTAGTTTTGTTGAAATGTTGAACTCAATGTTTTGGTTATTTGGTAGGTGAACGTTCCCAAAACAAAGAAGACCTACTGCAAGAGCAAGGAGTGCAAGAAGCACACTTTGCACAAGGTTACTCAGTACAAGAAAGGAAAAGACAGCCTTGCTGCACAAGGGAAGCGACGTTACGATCGCAAACAGTCTGGTTATGGTGGTCAGACCAAACCCGTCTTCCACAAGAAGGTAACTCCTTTGCATCCATTTTGTCTTTAGGGTCTAAAAGCCCTAATCTGGACTCGTCCCACCAATGGCACATTTTCATGTTGATTTCCTGTCATGACCCGGCATGGAATTCTCTTAGCGAACCACATTTGACCTAAAAGTCAACTGGGCTTCTTTCATGGGTTTCGACCTGAAATGTTTCCCAGCTCTTACACGCAATCATGTTGTTTCTCTGAACAGGCCAAGACTACCAAGAAGATTGTGTTGAGGCTTCAATGCCAGGGGTGCAAGCACGTGTCCCAGCACCCGATTAAGGTTCGTTCTCGTATAAACGCTCTCATATTTTATGAATAATAACTTGTAGTACATTACTTACTTTTGGCTTATTGTTTTCACAGAGGTGCAAGCATTTTGAAATCGGTGGAGACAAGAAGGGCAAGGGAACATCTCTGTTTTGATTGCATTGTACGGTGCTTATGTTTATGTTTCCTTTATTATTTAGTTCAAGATTTAATTCAAGCGACAGTTTTGATCTTTCTTTCAGTGTTCTTTTGTTCTGCAATAGTACCAGACTTGTAGTTGAGTTTGTTTTGAGCAGATATTAATTCAATCTGGCTGTTTTTGAATCCTTTTACAACTGCTTGATACTCTGTGCTTATTATCATCCAACGAATGTTAAACGTGTGAAACTATTTTGGTGCTTAACTATTTGCATATAAAAATATGGATCATATGCGTACCTCTAATAGCGGGGACATTACCATGTTTTGACTTGTGTTCCGATAAAATGTTACTTGATACAATCTTGGGGACCCGATTGAGTATTGAGTTTTGTTCGGATAAAATGTTTCTTGAAACAAATTTGGTTTGGTTAGATTGGGCTACATGTAAGACTAGTACAGTTGGATCACATAAAATGGATCGTCCAAATTTAGGTTCAGGTTCGGATAATTAATTCTTGACGAAACTGCAGTTGTGTTTGAAATATCAACTTGAAGTTAGAGGTGACAATCTGTCGAATCGAAATTTAGACTTAAGAACGAGATCTGATCAGATAATATGTTCAGATTTGATTGAATCAGATAAGTTTTGAATTTCAGTGTAAAAAGAGGGACTATTTTCAATATAATTTGATCGGATTAGATTAGATTAGATTTTGGATGCCCCGGATTCAGATTTGAATTGCCAACTCTACTCAAATGTTCAGATCAAATGTTTCTCGGGGATTTTTTTGTTGGGGAAGACAAATATGTACATTTTATATGTAAAATATGATTTTGTCCTGCAACCCGAACACCCGAGTTAGACATTTTTACCCAAGAATTGAAAGAAAAAAAAAGTTGTCGAGCTTCGATTCAAAACCCGAGTTGTCGCCTCCGATGGAATATAGTCTATTTCCATAAAAGAAACGTCTAAAAGGCCCATTATAGTAAATAATGGGCTTTTTCTACGAACAAAGCCCAGCCCGCAAAGAACTCAACTCTCTCGTTTCTCTCAGTTTCGCATTTTCCAGATCTGGAAGAACTCATAAACCCTACCATTTTTCACATCCTCTCTCTGCCCAGAAACCCTAGAAATCAAATTCTCGCAGAATCTCCAATTCGAGCCATGAGAGGCATAATTTCGAGCTCCAGATTCTTGGCGAGGAAGGCTCTGCGGTCGATCGGAAGCAGCAGCAACCCAATCGCTGCCTCGGCTCGAGCTCGACAGTACAGTTTGATTCCTATGGTGATCGAGCACTCGTCCAGAGGCGAGCGTGCCTACGACATTTTCTCTCGACTTCTCAAGGAGCGAATTGTGTGCATCAACGGTCCGATATCGGATGATACGGCTCATGTGGTGGTGGCTCAGCTCTTGTTTCTCGAATCTGAGAACCCGTCGAAGCCTATCCACATGTATCTCAATTCCCCCGGAGGCGCCGTCACCGCAGGTATCGATTTTGTTGAATTTTGGAGCTTATTTGGTTTCTGTTTTGGGAATTTGTGATGATTGTGATTGTTGATTTGTTTCTTCTTTTTTTATGGTTGTTTTTGAATGGGAATTGATTTGTTGAGGTATTGTTGCAATTCTCAGCTTCTCTGATTGCTATGATGGTCACTGCTTGTAACTCATTTAACTACAATGGCTAAGCCAATCAACACACAAACACTCACACCCCTCCCTGATGCGTTACTAAAACAGAGCTTAAAATCTCCTAGAGGTCTCTTTTCATGTATTAAAATCAGAATGCCTACATTAACTACAATTACATCATGTAAAGCAACACAAACAGCTGCCAAGTTGATGTTGCAGCTAACATAAAATGGAATGAAGATTGAAGAAGATGATTCTTCTTGCTTGCTAAGTAACAATCAAAACAACACAATACACCTATCACTTATTCAAACAGAGATGAGAACTAACTCCTCTCCTTAGTCCAAATGATACCGCATCTGCTTAAGCCTGATCAACACCCAATGATTTATTTGAAAATTCAACTGTTAGACCCCATGAACCCAGGCACAACACTGATTCTGAAATTTGCAAGTGAAGTTAGTATTCAATCATTTTCTATTCTGCCCATTTGTGCTTCATTTGAACTTTGATGGTATTTCTTATTGCATGTGATTGTGACTGTTGATTTATTTTCTGGCTGGTCTTGAATGGGAATTAAATTGTTCAGGCATTATTTCAATGATCAGCATTCTTCGTTTTGTATGTTAAGTCAGTATTCACTTGGTATCTATTATGCCCATTTAGTTGAATTTTCAAGGGTTTGTTTCTTGCTTATTAGTATGTGCAGGTGCCAATCTTGCTTTTTGTAATAGGATCCAAACTGTGATGGACCTAAAAACAGAGCAAATTTAGGACATAAATAGAAATAGCTGGTGATGCAGCTGTGAGTGAGATAGATTAGGATTTAGATAGAATTTAGAAGAAGAGAATAAGATTGAGAGTATTAGAAGATGAGACTTAGATTAGAGAGATTGAAGATTCACATTTTCATTAAACATCCAAAATTGCATACACACCTCCAGGCTCCAGCTTCTGCTTCATATCATATAGCAGCCATAAATGAAAATTCCTAAAATACTACACATACATGAGTTTGGTGGGCTAAAACATATATAGTTTTTCCTTAATGGGAATTCATTTGCTGTGCCATTATTGCAGCAATCGGCTACTGATGCATTGGGTTTCTAATTTGCCCAGTTGTGTCTCACTTGAATTGTTAAGAGTTTGCTTCTTGCATAATGTGTGATTGGATATCCATTAATTTTTTTTATTTGTTCCCCTCCTAGTGGAACCAATACTGCAGGCATCAGGTACTAGGATTTTGAAACATTGTAACTGAAATAATATTTCCTTAGCTGTTTGAATGGCCTATTTTTGTTTTTTATTAGCTGTTTAATAGGATGGCATCTTGCACATATTTATGATCAACTATCATTCTAGTTTCTTCCTGGGAACTCGGGTTTGATTTATTCCTCTCTACGTCGAGCGATTTCTGCTGCCATGAGCTACTGGACTTTTGAAATTTTGTAACTGAATTCAAGAAATCACGTTACATCAGCAGTTGAAGTTGCCGAGGGTTCCTGCTTTAATTTCATCCTTGTTGGGATTGTGTCTTATTCATGACTATGATCATGTACCATGTAGTTTCTTGATGATTGTTCCTTTTTGGAATTCTTTTTATTATTTGCTCCTCTTTATAGGGAGCAGTTACTGCAGCCATAAGCTACTTTTGTTTTTGAAAGTTGAAGCTTAACAACCAAATCTAAGTTATTTTACACTTCCAAGTTGATTTGTGAGTCTTGACTTTGTATCTGACTTTAATAGATAAGTTATTTAGGTAGATGATTTATTATTTACCTATGGTGCAGTCATAACAATAGCTCTTGGAGGGTTTGTATAAAACAAGTTGAATTCTCGTATAGTTTTAAAATTATTTTTCCCTCTAAACTGAACATTCGTGTCTTCATTTTGATAATCTTATGTAGAGATGCTTTTTATAACAACTCGATAATTATTACCCTGAAAATATTGCTTGCTTGTATTCAGGTCTAGCTATTTACGATACCATGCAGTACATTCGGTCTCCCGTTAACACCATTTGTTTGGGTCAAGCTGCATCAATGGGATCTCTTCTCTTGGCTGCCGGTGCTAAGGGTGAGAGAAGGGCACTTCCAAATGCAACCATCATGATTCACCAACCTTCCGGTGGATACAGCGGACAGGCAAAGGATATTGCGATTCACACAAAGGAGATTGTTCGGATCTGGGATACACTGAATGGCTTGTACGCTAAGCACACCGGGCAGTCAATAGAGGTCATTCAGAAGAACATGGATAGAGATTACTTTATGACTCCACAGGAGGCGAAAGAGTTCGGGATAATCGACGAGGTCATTGATCAAAGGCCAACGTCTCTCGTAGCGGACGCCATTAGCAGCGAAAGCAATGAAGGCAAAGACAAAAGTTCAAAATAGACTAAGAGGGTAATGCTTTTGTCAGGTTCGAAACTTTCTTGCTAATTCCATTGAAGTTATAAATTAATGTCGCGCATCTGATTTCCTTTACTTTCTGAGATGCGTTAGTATTGGATGTATAATTGGGAAATTCTCATCATTTATCATTTTCCCCTCTGAATTTTGTGAAATGTGTGTGTGTGCCGGTCATCATGTAGATAAGTAGCGATTGATATGCATGTTGCACAGCATGTTATATTTATATAGTTTTTTCAGCATTGTTTGTCTATGTTTCCTCTTTCATCGGTCTCTCCATCTGGCAGTTCGTGTTGTAACACGAAATTAGCGTGTTTGGGCTACACATTTTGAAATCGTGTCCGTGTTGGAGAACCCAACACGCTTAGTAATTGTGTTGTGTTGGGGCTCCAAATACGCTCGCACGATTATATATTTGTGTTTTGACACGCACACTCAAGGATATAAATGTAAATTAATCCTAATAACATGTCAAACGTGTTCGTTATGTCGTGTAGAATGTATTGGGTTGTGTTTGAACATTTGGACCTCGCGGGCATCCTATCTGACTTTTGCATACCTTAACCCAACCAATTTTCGGGTCAGTTTTACATTATAAGTTTTCGGCCGACATTGATTTTTCCATCTTTCATTTCTTTGTTTACCGTGGGTTCCAAGTCGTTGTGATGACAGGATGATACATAATTGAGCCTAAAAGGTTATTGCACTATTTGCAACGGAAAAATAATTGATAATCCAAAGATTTCGAAAGGGTTGCATTAACTTTGGAGTATTTAAGAGCTCTAAGGTTCTGGTAACGGATTGATTCGTTCAAAATAGTTGGTAATTTTTCGTTTGGTCGCGTTTAACATAGCTAGCTCATGAAGTGGTCATTTGCTTCGAAGTATATGTTGATTGTTTGTCCCGATGTTTTTGATGACGCTCATAAACGGATTATATTGTTTGAAATATATATCGTTTGTCCCGACGTGTTTATTATAGCTCAAATGTTCCAAAAATGTATATTTCCTCGGATCCCACGAGCAAAGCAAGCAAACCCTAACCTTTATATATCGAGGTGATGGTTTTTTATTGTAATGGAGAAGAGTTCTCCTATTTGGTGAGACAATCAAGAATTTATGGACATTTGAAACTCGATTCACATTGCATAAGATATATAAACACAATTTCAAGTCTGGTCGGAAAACCAACTTTGTACGAAAAACTTGAAATCTCACTTACACCGTTTTGATGTTGGATTTTGGATGACCAACAATGTAAAATTTAACTCGGTCTTACCTGAATTGCTCGCTTTAGGGGTACCCTCTCCCTAGATATTTCGACATTGATAATTTATAAGTGGGATTTGAATTGTGACACGTGTGGTTTTCCTATTTGTCGAGGCTATCAATGCTTTCTACTTGCAAAAAAAAAAAAAAGGGTAATTAATTGACCCATCGTGTTTTATAAAATTGAACTTATGAACTGGTTTAGTTTTGTCCTATTCAACACATAATGTTAAATCATTTATAAGTAGGATCTGGATTTTGTCATGACTCGTGAGATTCTCTTGTGCGTTGAGATTATCGATACTCTTTGCTTATAACATTCATTTGTCCCGTCATTTTTATTAAAACTTACGAGTTGGTCTATTTTTGTCCCACCAACACATAAAATTTATTATTTACGAGTGAGATTTGAATGTATTGTGATTCGCTAGGTTTAATTACTTGATGGATGCTTTTATTCCGTAATAAATGGTAATAATTTGTCTTGTATGTATCTAGTACTCTTTTTCGTCCTGACATGTTTATTAAAGCAAAAGTTATTCAAATGATCTAGATTCTCATAAGAAAATATGAGGGAAAAAAGATCCTAACATTTTAGCTTACGAACATATCGGAATTTCATCTTACATGAGTTTGAAAATTACACGAATATCTCATTGTCGGGGAACCCATACCCCGAATATTCGAATACTTATGGTTGATCATTTATGAGTGTGATATGAATCTATAATGACGCGTTTGTTATTTGTTTTCTTTATTTAACTTGTTGAGGTAATCAATATTATTTGTTCACGACATCCATTCGAAATAAATGTTAATTGATCACTTGTCCTAGTGTGTTGAATATGACTCATGATCACTTGTCCCAATCATTTACGAGGGTGATTCGGATTTAACAAGTCCTATTAGGGTTTTCTACACATCAAGGTTATCGGTGCTCTATAGTCACATAGTAGATGATAAACATTTGTCCCATTGTATTTGTTAAAATTTGTAAATAACATCTATTTGAAATATATATCAGTCATCTGCGTCACCGCATTAAATAAAGTTCATGGACATACCTGATATCTATTATTTTTTTGTCCCGACATGTTTATTGAAGCAAAAACGACAAAAATACGCATTTATCAACTTTAATCATATTGAGTCCTAGAAAATGCGAATCGTATCTGAAAGTTCGTACAAACTTGGACAGTTTACCTGTAAAACCTAAAACCTGAGTCATAATCAGAATGATTCCACATCTCTTTTAAGTCAAGTTTGAATTAAGCTATTCCAACACGAAGAATACAAAAAAAACCCGACCAAACCCGAAACTCGAATTGACATATCTAATATATATTTTTAAATACTTTAAAATACAATAAAATAATAACAAAATTGTTAATTTTTGCTACTTATAATAAAATCGCCGACAAAACCAAAAACCAATATCCCCCAAAATTTACCAAACCCATCTCCAAGCAAACAAACCACAAAGCCTCTCTCTCTCTCTCTCTCTTCGAAGCTCTTCACAGAACACTGTTTCGATTCTTCGTCTCTCTCAGAATCCCAAAAATTCGAAGCACCAATCGCTCTCTTCTCCGGCGTTTGTCCGATGCCGTAGTGCCTCCCACGCCGGAACTGCCTCCGGCGGCGAATTATCCGGCGAGATTCCAACACTCGTGGTTCGGGAAAATATCTTAGGGTTTTGGAATTTGCTAGATTCGGGTCGATCATTGGAGTTAGGGTTTTTGCATCGTTCTCGCCATGGCTCCAGGGCGTAAAAGGGGAGCGAAGAAAGATAAGGACAAGAGTGGCTTGAGTTTGGGCGATCTCGTCTTAGCTAAAGTCAAGGGTTTCCCATTTTGGCCCGCTAAGGTCTGCGTTTGGTTCATCTATATGATTCGTTTCATTGCTGAATTTCGAGTTTTTTTGTATAATTTTGTTGTGTTGTGATTTGATTTGGAATTAGGGTTTATATATATTGAATTTGTGCTGAGATGGGTATAATAAATTAGTTCAATTTTGTTTAGTTGTTTTATTTTATGAATCAACACATGGTTCGGTTTTGGTTGCTTGCCATGCCTCTGAAACTAGCTTTACTTTACATTGTTGAAAATTTACTGACCTATTTGTTAGGCATTCTATTTTAGCTGCTTGAAGCTTCCATCTTCATGAGTTAGGTTAAACCTACATATACGAAAAAGCTCACCTGTTTAATAATCTGGGCTACCATGTGAAACTGTTGATGTTGCTTATCTTGCCTTTTGCATCCATATCAACTAATTCATCATTTTGAGCTTAAGGATGCACTGTTGACTCTAATCCGACTAGTGAATTTGAATATACAGAAGAGATGTTTTCTAGTATCAGCGGCTCTACACGATCTCTTCTCATATCACACAAATTTCGTTTCCAGCTTTTGCATGAGTTAAGGATACAGTAGAATACTAAACTTATGAAATGGTGATCCGGTTAATTTTGTTGAGGTGACAGAGTAGGGAATATGTTGTGATGTAAGTCTTGGTGGGAGGTTGAGTTGGAACTTAGGGTGTATGTGCAGATTCCTGTAATATAAATCAATGAGTTATTACTTGTAACTTTATTTCTTCCTTCTGCTTGTGAGTTGGATCTCGTTTTAAATATGGAAATAAATTCTTTGCATTAATTTTTGTCGTTTAGTTATTCTATGACACTTGGGATCTTTGTTTCCTGCTGATTATGTCTCCCACTCCCTTACCTTGTCATTATAACACTGGTTTATATAAAGCAAGGGTTCAAAATTTGATATGCCCCGAGCTTAATAACAGTTTTGTTTAGCTTGATTCTGGCTCTTATTTTTCTTTGGTATTTTAACTCTTACATTGATTTGCATTCTTGTTTTTTTGGTAGTTTAGTTTGTTTGGGTGTGTGAAATGGACCGTTTTCTTTGATTATACATTCAATTTTAGGATTTAAATGGTTGTTAGAATCTCCAATTCCCGATTTGATTCAGCCAACTTGAAATGATTCAAAATCACCACTGAATCTCCCATGGATTGGAATCGGGAGAGAATCACTCGATCTAGCCGATTTCTCCCGATTCGGCCGATTCACATATGCTAGGTCATAAGAGGCCAGTTGTACTAGATTGGGTCAAATCTGTCTCGACCCGTTTTGATTAAAAAAACCATAACTATTATTTTTGACTTGTTTAGTTGTTTGCTTTAGTTGAAACTATTTTACTTTTTTCTGTTATTAATTTATACATTCATGATTTATCATATAAATCTATCTAAAAGTTTTGTGTGCTTTTGCATGAATCTTCCGATTCGACTCCCGATTCCGATTCCCAATTTGAATGGCTTAAAACAACCATTTAATGTTCCCGATTCCGCTGAAGGTTTCATTTTCCTTATTCATTGCAATTTGGTGGATATACTCGACGTGTTGTATTACTAATTGGGATGTCAACAGTTGACATTATAACATATATCTTAGGGTTTTATCTTGCCTTCCATATGGAGCATGGTCGGATCATTTGTAATTGAATAGTTTATGTTTGAAGGGATTGCATTAACTCATATATAAATGCAATCTGTTCTACGGCGTTTTGTTTCCAACGTTCTTGTACTCTTGTAGGCATGTAAGATTCTAGGGTGTTTGTATAGTATTTGAGGTAGAGTTTCTCGGATTTTTATTTTCAGATAAGCAAGCCCGAAGATTGGCAGCAACCACCCGACCCCAAGAAATATTTTGTCGAATTCTTTGGGACAAAAGAAATGTAAGTGTATGATTCTGTCACTAATTGTTTGTGTGTGCATGCAGAATGACTTCAGTGGGCCATATGAACTTCAGAATAAAATACTATTTATTTTTCACATGCTGTTTGTAGTCAAAGAAGGGTGCAAATTTGTACAAGATATAGATACATCATACATGCAGAATACTTTTAAAGGTGAAAAGGCAACCTTTGCTGGGAGCTAAGTTAGATATTGTGCATTTAGCAATGATTTGTTGGAATAGTTTGTTAGACATAGTAAACAACTGCATCTACTTGTGATGCTGCCTGGAAGATTGGACAATTATCTCTAGTTCCCCCCTCTGTATTTCTTAATAACTTGGTTACAATGCTTTTGGATATTCTAGTTGTGTGAGGTTACGTTTGATGGGAATTATGTTGTGGTTGCTCCCATATATGTTTTGTCGTTCTTCACTTAACTATGTGCTTGCGTGTCTGTTTATCTTCAAATTTGTAATGGTTTTCCACTACAACTAGATATTGGGTGGCCTGCTTTCATATGTTATTTTAATGCTAGTGCTATCCTTCCAATTTTATGGACAACATTCCAGAGCTAACCTGAGGTGTGTTGGCTTTGCAGTGTCTTACAACCCCTATATTTAGGGTGTGGTGAATATGTTTTTTTTATATGTTTTGTTATTGCCATGTATCTATTTTGGTAGTTTTGTGAAAGTTGAAATTGTAATGCTTCATAAAAAATATTCTGCTGATTATGTTGAAATAGATAGGGTACTATAAAATGTAGGACAACTAGTTTATGATTCTTTGAAGTTTCATGCTTGTTTTTTTTTGTGTGGATAAATTGATTTGACTGTAATTTATTCTATTCTTATTTAGTTTTCCTTTTTATCTTTTACCTTCACAGAGGTTTTGTTGCTCCAGTTGATATTCAGGCGTTCACTAGTGAGTCGAAGACTAAATTGTTAAGTAGGTGTAGGCGTCAGAGTAAACTACCAAAATACTTTAAGGAAGCTACAGAGGAAATATCTGAAGCATTTGAAGAGTTGGAGCAAAAGAATTCAACTGGCTTGAGGCAAGATACCGAGGGATCGACAATCCGATGTAGTAAGGAGTCAAATGTTGATGGGATAAATCATGACACAAACAAGGATGAGATTAGTACAGTTGGAGTGAATGGTGTGACTGAAAGCTTAGACTCTGGATTGGGTTTGGGGAGCTGCTCAAACAAACTAGGTGAAACTGACTGTCTGGATATCAAACCATCTACCTCTGGCCATGCAAGTGATGGTTTAACTATGGAGTTAACTGCGGGGGAAAATCATAAAGTGTCTGATGGCGCACAGGCAAAGAGGGAGGCATCATTGACATCAACACAAGATAATCCTTCTCACCAAAAGGAAAATATATCAAGTGATAAAGATGATGATGATATTTGCATGAATCGCTTAAAGGTGATGACTGCTAGAAAAGGCTTGAATTCTAGGCCGAAGAATCGTATATCTGACTCTGAAGATGATTCCTCTAGTGATATGGGGGATGGTAAAAAGGACGGTTCTGCGTCTGCTAGAGTTCCACATCGTGCTAAAAAGGCAGGTGGTGGACAAAATGCGCTAGTAAATGGTCAGAAGTCAAAGAAGACGATTATTGGATCAAAGAGGAGACGTGAGGTTAGTAATTCAGATGTTACATCTTTGAAAGATGGTACCACTGATAGATGTGATGTCCCTGAATCTGGTGGCCATTTGAAAGATGGAATGAAAAGAAAAATTGCATCTGGTGATGGTACGAAGAATTTGTCTCCGGATGCTTCTAGAAGGGTAAAAGACCAGCTTAAAAACAAAAAGAGATCCAATACTTCCGATGACGTGCAAAACATTGCCAGTTCTATGGTGCAGGCCAAGGGTCAGCATTCTGGTAGAGAAAAGAATGTTCAACTCGTAAAGCGTAATGTCGGAACTAATGAAATCGCTCATCCTGCTAAGAAGTTGAAGCGTGTTGATTCTGGGGATGATGCCACCAAGCGGTTACATCCAGAAAGTGTTAAAACTGTTCATCCTAGCTCTAATGTTGTCGAGGACAAGTCAGCCAAACATTCAAATATCAAAAAATCTGCATCTCGTGTTAAAGCAGAAAACCATTTGGCATCAAGAACACAAACAGAAATGGTTGAATTGAAAGTTCATGATGATGAAACTGTGCTTCCTCTGTTAAAGCGCCACCGCCGAGAGCCGGAGGCTATGCGTGATTCTCCAATTCCTATTTCTGATGATAAAACTGAAAAAAATTCTCCGGTACTTAAGACTGATGTGCCAAGTTCTAATAGAGGTTTGGGCATTCAGTCTCACAAGAAACGCAGAGCTGTTCGTCTGTATGACAATGATGAGGATGATGAAATTTCCAAAACTCCAATTCATGGAGGATCTGCTCGAAATGTTGCACCTTCAGCAGCTCTGGATACCGTTAAGGTTGCAGAGTCCAAGCAAGAGGATTACCATGATCATCCACAGAGTATCAGAGATGATAATGCACTGGAGGATAAACTTCCAAAAGAGCTATCTTCCGGAATTCGTAAAGAATCTCTGCCATCTAGCCAGCCGCAAGCTTTTGAGAAGAAGCCCAAGCAAGAGAATTACCAAGATCATCCTCAGAGTATCAGAGATGATAGTGCACTGGAGGATAAACTTCCAAAAGAGCCATCTTCTGGAATTCGTAAACAATCTCTGCCATCAAGCCAGTCGCAAGCTTTAGAGAAGAAGCCCAAGCAAGAGAATTACCAAGATCCTCCTCAGAGTATCAGAGATGATAGTGCACTGGAGGATAAACTTCCAAAAGAGCCATCTTCCGGAATACGTAAAGAATCTCTGCCATCTAGCCAGCCGCTAGCCTTAGAGAAGAAGCCTAAGAAGGTAACAGCTGCTCACATTTCTGTCAGTCCTGCAAAATTTGAATCTAATCAATCAAAGGTTGCCAAACCTGTTATCACTTCACCTCCTTTGAAGCCAGCAGTAGAGCAACAAAAAGTCATGAAACCAGCTGCAAAAGTATACAGTTCTAGTACTCCAAAAAAGGCCCAGGCTGGGTCTGGTAAGGGTTCTGATACTGTCTATGAAAACATCAACTCATCTCATAATCAAGTTTTACTCCAAAGAAACAAGTCAGCATCTTCAATAGAAAGATCAAAAACACTGCCAAAGTCTAATTCGCGGATGAATGGCAATACTGCTTTGGCTGAAGTTTCAGTGGAGAATAGTTCTCTTTCTGGTGAAAGGTATGTATGGCTTGTAACTGCCTCAAATTCTTTGCAATCCTCGTTCATTCATCGGCATGCATATTTTAACTTTTTAACTTATTAGCACTGTTATTCAAATTTGACACTGTTATTAACTTTTTAACTTAATAACACTGTTATTATAACAGACAAGAAGTTGACAGGGAAGATAGAACAAGTTCATTGCTTGATTCAAGGATTTCGGATTCTGCTTTGTCCATGAAGGATCTTATTGCAGTTGCCCAGGCAAAGAGAAAGCAGACTCATTCCCAGAATATTTCTCTTGCCAATCCTAATTCTGCCTTCATATCTGGCACTGATCCGCACGGAGGTAGTTTGAGTCCATCTTCTGCACTTCAGCCATTCCTGACCGGCACCGATAGTGTGCTGCAGACCGATATGCATGGATCATATAATAACACAACTTTAGGTACTCCTTTAGCTCATGGTCAGCAGTCTTCATCACAAAACCAAATTGATTATGAGGAAGTTGAGGAGAGAAGAGGCAGTTCAGGGCATAGGGGCTCATTGAGTGGTGGTACTGAAGCAGCTGTTGCTCGGGATGCTTTTGAGGGGATGATAGAGACTTTGTCAAGGACTAAAGAAAGTATTGGACGTGCGACTCGTCTTGCCATTGATTGTGTCAAGTATGGCATTGCCAATGAGGTATGCTATGCTATATAGTCTCTCCTTGCATGGTATTCTTTCAACTGATTCACACACAGGTGTGGCTTATATTTTCGTAGTTCCACAGCTCCTGGACGGCTGGACGTATATCTTTCTTCAGACGTAATTTATTACTGGCTATTGTTCTTGGCTAGGACCTAGGGTCTTCAGTTTCTTATCCACTGATCTACCAAGTTTATATTGGCTGTGTTGGTCTATAACCAATTTCTTCTTGCTAGGATTTTGCTGTTGTCAAATTTAGAGTCTTTTGCTGAACCGAAGTTGTGGAATTATGAAATAATGTGTTATATTGGAGTGAATTATAAGAGTCGATTCAAACTCAAATATGAAGTAGGCCTATGTTAAGGCAGAGAAAGAAAGTTGAAAGTAGCTTTCTTATAGGTCAAGTTGAGATTTGTTTAGTAGGAGAGAATTATAAGAGTCGATTCAAACTCAAATATGAAGTAGGCCTATGTTAAGGCAGAGAAAGAATGTTGAAAGTAGCTTTCTTATAGGTCAAGTTGAGATTTGTTTAGTTGTTTTGGGAACTCTTGCTTTTTATGATGGTCTTCCAATTATAAATATATGATCTTTTGCAGGTTGTGGATCTTTTGATTCGAAAATTGGAAACTGAGCCTAGTTCTCATCGAAAGGTGGACTTATTCTTTCTAGTGGATTCCATCACTCAATGCTCTCATAATCAAAAAGGTAGATATACAGTGATGAATATGATTTGTGCGCTGTCTCTTCTCTTTCCCTTACTTGAGGTGTATTATGGCTTTCATTATATATTTGTTTAGGCATTGCTGGAGCTTCATACATCCCTGCAGTTCAAGCAGCACTGCCTCGTCTTCTAGGTGCTGCAGCTCCACCTGGAGCTGGCGCCCGTGAAAATCGTCGCCAGTGTCTCAAGGTATTTTTCTTTTTAATTTTTTTGTTAACTCCATTTTATTTTGAAGGTATATTGATATGTTTTTCATACCAGGTTTTACGGTTATGGCTTGAGAGGAAGATATTGCCTGAATCTCTTCTTCGACGCTACATGGATGACATTGGAGGTTCAAATGATGATACGAGTGCTGGATTTTTTCTTAAACGGCCATCACGAGCTGAGCGTGCTGTAGATGATCCAATCAGAGAAATGGAAGGCATGCTGGTTGATGAGTATGGGAGGTCTGTATACTTGTCGTGCTTGCTCTAAATACAATCAAACTTCTGTCTGTTCTGATTATTTTTATTCTGTATTTTTTATACATAACATGCTTCACTTTATTCCTATTACAGTCCTTCAGATCTCAGTCTATTATAATCAACATGCAATCATATCCAAACTTAGCTCCATGAACTTTCATCGTTGTTTTCTTTTACTCATGATAAAATTTTCTGACATATTTCTTGGTGATTGTGTCAGTAATGCTACATTTCAGTTGCCCGGCTTTTTATCCTGTCATGTATTTGACGATGAAGAAGAAGATGATCTTCCTAGCAGTTCATGTAAGGAAACTGGCGATGCAACACCCGTGGAATCTGCCCATGCTTTAGGGGAGTCAGAAACATATGCAGTGACACCAAACGATAGGCGTCATTGTATCTTAGAAGATGTGGACGGTGAGCTTGAAATGGAAGATGCATCTGGACACCTGAAGGATGATAGACCTTTATCCACTATGGGTTTTGATATCAATTTGCAACAGAAGGGCTCAGATAAGATCCTGGAATCAGGTTCAACCAGTTCTTCCCACTTGCCACCTTTCCTGGAGGGTTCTCCACCACTGCCTCTCGACTCCCCTCCTCCTCCTCCACCGTTGCCCTCTTCACCACCGCCACCACCGCCTCCTCTGTCTCCATCACCACCTCCACCGCCTCCTCCATCACTGCCTCCTCCTGCACCACCCTCTGGGCCACCTCCATCGTTGCCGCTGCCTCCCGTACTGCCTTCTGGGCATCCGCCATCAATGGTTCCTCAACCTCCTGGAGCAACCCAATCATTACTACCTCCACAGTCAGCAGTGCAGTCTTCACCACAATTGGCATACCTAACACCAGTGCCCCAAGAATATTGTAGTACACCTAGTGTAAGTCATCTCACTGTTTTCACTTGTTTGTGCCTGGCTGCTTGTGTTTGTATAATTTATTGTAGCCTATTTCTTTTCTTTACAGGGTAACCAAGTTGTTCAAATAGTTGGAAATACTCCTCATGGAAGTCACTTGGATGTCTCTGTGAAAGGTGAACTGTTTCAGCAGCAGTCTCCATGCTTTGTACAACCTGGTTCTCATGGTTCTAGAGATCCTTCTGGGTTTAGTTCTTCAAGGCAGTTAGAATATGGAAATACCGACATGTATATGACCCCCCAAGTTTCTCAACCAAACCAACAATTTCAGTCAGGTAATGCGCCTTTTGGACAAAGACCTTCACATCCTGCCCTATCTCAACCTTCGTCCAGTCAGTTCTCATATTCAAAACCCACAGTTCAGCAGCTTAATCAGCATTCGTATTCCCGCCCATACTCTTTGACATCCCATTCCGATGGTCGCCACCGATATGTTACTGACGAACAATGGAGGATGCCTACAAGTGAACTGAGTGCTGATAATCAGCGTGGGGTGTGGATGAGTGGCGGCAGAACTCACTCGTCTTATGGCCCTTCCTTTGTCCAAGAGGGTATGCATTACTTACTCTACTTAACTCAACAATCACGTACTTGAGTTTTTTCCGGCTATGATTTCCTGATTACTTTTTCTCCCAATGTCGGGTTCATCTTATCGCTCTCGATTTCCTGTATTGTTATATCTTGCGATTGTGACTTCCTTTTCACATCCGCTATGTCTTTTATTAATTCATTTTGCCATGGCAGGTTACTTCCGACCACACCCTGAGAGACCTCCATCAAACAATACAAGTTTTCAGCACTCTGCTACCAATAATCCACCAGCGGGTACTCCAATCCAAGGTGATATTTTCTTGGTGTTTCTGCTTTTGCTTTGTTTTTCATACTTGTGACTTCATTTGAAATTAAGCTCCAGTTAACAGCAGGGTATAACCTTTGTTGGTGTTCCTGCAGGTCATGGTGTTCCACAGATTCTCCCGCACAGAACTGACATGTCTGCCCTTAATTGTTGGCGGCCATCTTAAGAGAGATTTTCAAAATGGAATCAAGTATTAGGTACGTTTATTGGACATTATTGGTTTTATCAATGTTGGGTTGAAGTTAAATTGTGAAAATGTATCTCTAGATACTAGCACAATCCTGATTGTTTTGATAAACTGATTTTCTGGTTCGTTGAGCAAAATAATTTCATATTCATCTAATTAACTCTCTCCGGACTTTGTTTTTGCTTTGTTTCAGTGGTTGGAAATCTACATCATATTTTTCATTGAAGGAGGTTTGAGCTTGTGGACAGGATCTTTTCGACAGCATTGTAGAGAACTTGTTGGGACTCATGGCAGGACTGTGTATATTGTAATTTTTCCTGACTTGTATCCTGGGAATATTTGCTTCCGAGTTTAGGCCCATATTTCTGACTTGGTTAGTACACCTGTTCCTTAACTCTTGTAATTATACTGAATATAGAAAATTTCGTATTTCTGCCAAAGCATTTTGACTTTGGAAATTCACTGTCCGTTTATGGCATTGACATGTCTATTTTTTTCACTTTCGTGCACTGCAACTTTTTTAACGCAAGAACTCCACTGTTTGCACCTTTATTTCCCTGCTTTCTCCTCAATTGCTGTAATCTATTATCTACATCAACAAAAGTCATTAGCATTTTTCAATAGTTATATACAACTGAGTGGGGTGCAGAAGTTGCAGTTATTTGATAGAGTACTTTGTTGAGTAGAAATTTCTGGCCATACATAAAACGTTTGAAACATGATATTAGCCTTGTAAAATCATTGTGCTCTGGAAAAAGTCTTTTCCTTCAATAGTATTTCCATTACACATATTACTGTTCAGACTCGAGAAAATTACTTTTTTTTTTTTTTGGGGGGGGGGGGGGGGTTGGTGGTGATTAGATGGTAGTGATGTAGACTTTTTCTATGGGTCCAGATTTGATTGGAACATCTTCGGTAAAATCCAACCGAATTGGCCTGTATGAGTTTGCATGGTATTAGCAGCTTATCAAGGATATTTTTATTTTATTTATTACTATCTTAGTAGGAGCTAGAGCTGACAAGTCGGGTTTTGGGTCAAGTTTCTGAGTATCTGACCCCCCGGCATAGGTTTGGTCCGGTGGTTTTCAGGTCGGGTTATTCTTAGTAAATGTGCGTGTTTGCATGACCCGACCCGTTTTCTCATTCAATGGCAAACCCGACGAAATTGGTTTCAAATAAATGGGTCTGTTATGCACAACCCGGGCATGCTAAGAAATGCTGGTCTAAGTCTGGGTGTTCGGGTCCTATTGCTGCCTCTAGAACAGAATGCACGAAGGAAACCTTATACTCTGGGAGTAAATAATGCAAGATGTCGTTAAGATATGCTTCTTAGAATTACATGGTCTCGTGGTTTGGCTCAAGTCTAACCTCCCTCTTGATATTTTTACTCCTTTTGATAGGGTTTTTAATATTGGAGAACTTGAGCTCAACTAATGAGAATGTAGTCAAACAAGATTTACAAAGCATTTTGTACTTAAGTACTACTTGTGTCCCAAAATGTGTGTCCACTTTCTCTAAATTCTCTGTCCCAAAACGAATGTATTTTCTTTTTTGGTTTGTTAGTTATGCATGGATTATCAATAATATTCTTAATATTAGTCAGATATAGGTAGAAAACCCAATCCTAACTTATGCATGAATTATCAATAATATTCCTAATATAAGCTAGATATTAGGTAGAAAATCCAATCCTGATTAACTTATCCTTGATTTCTACACAAATGGAAAAGGTGACACTCAATTTAAAATTTTGTTCCAGAATGAGTGCCCACTTTCGTTTTTGGTTTGTTAGCTATGCATGAATTATCAATGATTTTCCTAATATAACTTAGATATAGGATAAAAAACTCAATCCTAATTAATGTATCATTAATTTCTCCACAAATGGAAAAGAAGACACTCATTTTAGTATAAAGGCAGTACCATTAATGGGAACATCTATTTAATTCCATCCCACTGACTTGAGCAATATATGTGTGTGTCTATATATATATATATTGTAGCTCTAACAGCTTATTAGGGAATTCCTTATCTTAGTAGGAGCTTTCTCTAGTGTTGGATGAGGGTAAGAATTAAGAAATAAACCATTGTACGTAAGGAGTAAGCATGCCCTATTACTGAATTAGATTATAATGGAAAAAGTAATTTAGATTTGCAAAAGCACCTCAAGAATCATAGTAGTACTGCCTTGGCTAGTAAGCTCTTGCTGTACTGGCATTTGTATGATCTTTGCCTTTGATATTTTGCCTACTCTTTTGTTGTTTTTGTTATTTAGCAAACTGAAGATCAAGCTATGAATTCATGTTAGTACAGTCGAAGTCTCTATCATTGCCTTTTGTGACTTCCAATTTGATTGTTTTTTTTTTTTTCATCTTCTTTTCAATTGGAGTTTATATTTGTCTTCAACCTTTTTCAATGGTTCAACTGAACTTCAATACATTAAGCTACTTGATATGGATACAGGGTCATTATTTCGATTGTATCCTGAATATGTAAATAATTTTAGATGGGTTATTGGTTAAAGTACTTGCAGTTTAGCAAATGACCTCGTGGTCAAACTTTCATGCGCTTAGTTGTCAAAGAGTCGTTCAGTTTGTGAAAGATTTGGACTGTTTTTTTGAATTTATAGTCTTGTGAATCATGGCCGAGTTTCAAAATTTTGTTCCTAGCAGTTCCATATTGAATCAATTATATGTTTTAATATGATTGTTTTGCATCACTTTTTCTCATTGAAGCTCCTTTTAGCTATGGGTGGGTTTAGGAAAGATAGGTTGTTTGATAAAATGTCCCCGCTGCTTGATGATGATTTTTAGCTTGCGTCTTCCGAATTTGAGAAAATTACTGCATTGTATGATCTTCCTTTTCGGTTTGCTGAAGAGTATAATTTCAGATTAAACTGAAACTAATCAACCGTAATGACATTGCAGGTTTTGGGGAAATAGTCAACCTGACGCAACTAATTTATGGGAATTCTGGTCGGTCGATCCTTG
This sequence comes from Pelargonium nanum, assembly GCA_036897485.1. Taxonomy (NCBI): domain Eukaryota; kingdom Viridiplantae; phylum Streptophyta; class Magnoliopsida; order Geraniales; family Geraniaceae; genus Pelargonium; species Pelargonium nanum. Next base: position 20,595 of record JAYMTF010000062.1, read on the forward strand.
AAGAAATAAGTCAATCTTTCTCAAAGTCAAATCTGCAAAATGTTGAGGTAACTATATGACATGGATTATTGGTCGGAGACAACTCAGAATTTTTTATTAGTTAATTATATTTTTATGCAAAGTTATGTTTAAATGTAAAGCTAGTTCGCACCGGTAGCTAACAAATGATGGAAAATACTTAGCAATAGCCTTTTTAGTTCACAAATTAAAACTTCAACTTGTGAATTTCTTTCTTCTGTTTGTAACACCAACCGAATATTACAGATAATTAGTTCAATGAGTTTGTTCTGACATCAATTTATACACAAAATTTCAAGTCAAGCACCTGCTTGGTTCTTTTTGTCGATAATTATGTGCTTACAAATTTAGTGACATACGAGTCAATTAGGTGTCAGTCCATAAAACATTCTTCGAAGATAGAATATCGTGATCTTATACTACCTATCTGCTTGTTGCTGTTAGCCTGTGTTCTTCGTTATTTCATTTACTCAGACAATTTATTTTGTTTCTCGTCAGATAGCTTTTTTATGATCTAATATTCTCAGCCCCGTATTTCTCCTATGATTTTTATTGGATTATGTTCAGTGAAGATTGGATTCTCTTTGCCCTTATATTTGGTTTTGTTCTTATTTTTCAAGCTACTTATAAAGATTGTAAGCTGGTAAGACGTTCCGACATTTACTTGTGTACACTGGTTGTTGTTGCCAACATGTCAGGATCACAAACTTAAGTTTTCATGAGGCTTGTTATCATTATGAACGTCTAGGAAGTCGTTTACGTACACAGTCATGAATGTGGTTATTGACTTGTTGGTTCCAACATATCAGGATCACAAACTAAGTTTTCAGGAGGATTTTACAATTACGAACATCTAGGGAGTCATTTACGTACAGTCTTGAATGTGGTTGTTGCCAACATGTCGGGATTACTAAATTATGTTTTCATGAGGCTTGTTACCATTATGAACGTCTAGGGAGAGTCGTGTGCTTTCACAGTCTTGAATGTGGATAAGCATGAGAAGAGAATGTTCAGTTTCAGAATTCGTCTTTGTATTCGTTACTGTATCATACAGGTCATTGCATTCGGTTTGTTAGTCTTTTCTAGATTTTCTTACACGTTATTTGAGTCTTGAATGTTGATAAGCATGAATAGAGGAAATTTTCAGTTTCGAGTTTTGATTCTGTATTTGTTAATAATATCATAAAGCTTTTAGGGTTCAGTTCGTTAGTCTTTGCCACTCTTTCTCTTACGTTTTCTGAAAGAGTTGAAGGTCATATGTGTTACTATATATGCATATGTCCTGTTGGTGTCACTCAATTAGAGCTGTCAATCCATATTTCGGTTTGGGTCGGTTTTTTCGTGTTGAATGTGGGTAACCCGACCCCAAATTTGCACCTTTCATGACAAACCCGACTTGAAATTAGTTGGGGTCTATTTTGTGCTAACCAAACCCACAAAAATGGTGGTCAGATTGTGGGCCCCAGTAAGGAATTTGTATTATGGTGTCTGTCTCGGTGTTTTTACCACTATTGTCCACATGGGAGTGTATACTTCAGGGGTGTTAAATGTCACAGTTTTGGGTGTTATTTGTAATTTTCTTTTTAAAATAGTGATTTAGTTTCCGAACTTTTAGTTTTCCCTAGAGAACATCCATGCATGATCTATATAAAAGGTATGGACCGTTAGGTGGTTGGTCTAGAATGATGTCAAATATGGAAACATTATCAAGCTCTGTTAACATGTGTTCCATGAAAAAGGTGGATGTGCCTGCTTTGATGCATCTCTTTCTTTACAGGTTTTGATGAAAATAGATCATTGCTTACACACTTTTTTCGGAAATGTAAGAAGTTGGTTGCTTTAGTCCTTTTCTACGAGAGGTCAACTTGAGTAATTTTTTGAAAATGGGAGTAGTCGAACTATAGTGGCTGTCGTATTTTACTTTTTGCTGCCAAAATTGAGTTTTTGTAATGTTTTGGCTTTTGTCTGTATCCATGTTTTAAAATCAAGTTTGCGTGAAAATGGAAAGTGAGCATATATCTAAATTCGGGTATGTCATTATAGCTTTCTGTTGCTAGTTTTGGCTTGAAGCTGAAACATTTGCTTTGAGGAGGTTTCAAACTAGCTTATGCTTTTAGTCTTTATTAGAGCTGACAATTTGGGTCTTGGGTTGGGTTTACGGGGGTGGTTTTGGGTTTTGGGTTGGGTTTACGGGTGGTTTTGGGTTTTGATTAGGATTTTAGTGTTAAAGTGTGGGTTTTCGCTTTACCCAATTTTTTACTTGTCTCAATAAATGATAGGGTACATGTCCGCGACCCAGAACTGCAATATACGGGTTAGGTCCAAGTTGCTAGCTTTCTTGACGATCCCATATGATTTGGAACAAAGTTTTTTTTTTGGATCGTAAGTTATTTCGTCCGTTTTGCTGTAAAAAAAATGTGGTCTTACTTGGTTTCAGGATGAAAATATTGTTTTAAACTATTTTTGCAATTTTTTATCAGATCTTAAGTGAGTTTGGAGAAATTTTTTCGTTATAGTTTCAGACCCGTCTTTGTCAGTTCCTGAGTGTCATTGTTTGATATTTGCGTTACATTAATTCATGTGCAGTTTTTGTAGGAGTAGCAATTAGGGTTTCGAGTTGATTTTTTTTTTTTTGATTCGATCCGAAAGGCCTGGCTTGAATTTGACTAAAAAGAGGTATAAGTTTGTTCGGGTTTCGAGCTGGACCTGGTTTACGTTTTACATATAGAATATGTAGCTTTAACTAACTAGACATGCAATTTCTTCATTAACAACTTATTTGATTTTTATCCGAGTCGGTCCATTTTCTGTTGGGTTGGATTGGCCACACGTAAATATTGCCGGCTCCATGGCTCTATTTACAGTTGATGTTTATGTAAAAAAAGTCGTTTGAGTAATATATTCATTTTTATGTTAAAAAGGTCATAAATTAAATGCCAAGGAATAAGAATTTCTTTTCATTTTGAACAATTTTTAAAGTAAATAAAATGGTATCTTATTTTGTAGAATAAAGGCAATTTCAATTATGGGAAATGTGTTATAAAAAAAAAAGAATATGAAAGAAAAGTTGGTTTTAGTATGTTACTAAACATGTGCTCTCTATCAAACTAATGAAAACACATCAACAACAAAGACATCTTTACAAGGGGAATCAGACCCAAAAAATATAAATATAATACGTAAATGGCACGAGACAAAACAACCTGAATCTCTCACAAAACAATCCAAATCTCTCGTAACGGTTGAATTTGAGATTAATTGGGAATTTTCAAAGAAACTTTATTGATATGGTGATTCAAAATACAAAAAAGTACGCAACAAATAAATTAAACAAAAAAAGTTGTTTGTATTGACAGTTTTCTCTTCTACTATGGCTTTTCTATAACCCTAGTATACAATTTTTCAGACAAAAATTGCAAGTATTTGTGTATAGTCAGGGTTTCAAACCCATATTTGAACCCTCTGTTTCTATGTAAAAGGTTCCTTAAACTGCAAGAAATCTTGTCTTTCCTGTTCACTTTCTATATGCATTGAAAAGAATTGGGAGAAATAAATATGAGAGAAGAGCTTTACTTTGCAACTCTATAAATTGTCACGGAGTGAGAGAATCGACCCCATACGAATTAGGGGAACGAGATTGTACCTATATCATGAAAATAAGCATGGATCAGTATCTTGATAACAACTAACAAATATAGAAGTGTGTCGCATAGCGAGGACCACCTATAAGGTGTGTGTGTATATATATATATATAGAAGAGAAGAGCTTTGAATTCTTTGTTTCTATGTAAAGGTTTCAAATCTTTTTTTTTCTTATTTCTTCTTCTTCTTCTTTTCATTCTCAACTCTATCTACAGTGCAAGTTTCAGGCTAAAATTTGAACTCTCTGTTTCTGTGTAATGGTTTCTTAAACTGCAAGAAATCTCTTTTTTTTTTCACTTTCTATATGCATTCAAAAGAATTTTAGAAGAGAAGAGGTTTACTTTACTAATCAAGTGCAGCTTTTCTCCTGCCAGTGATCATTGCTGCCGTTGAAAGTGCCTGAAAATCCGATTTCAACTTTGTTTTCGACTGTGTCCATAGAGACGACGCACCATCCGGATCGTGCAGACTCGAAGTGCTCGACGATTTCTTCACTACGCCAAACGCATCGGGCAAATGTGTGTGGGAGTGGCACAAAGGTATTCTCACGGGTCCAAACCCCAACCCGTTTGCCCCAGAATCGACATTCACTGTACTGTTCCGACTCGCTGCCGTTGGTCTCTGAGCTAACCCTTTTCCCGTTATCGACGAGATCATAGTATTGCCACTGTTTTCTTCTTTCAACAGCTTCACCGGGGCTCGGGAACCGAAGTCAGCCTCGGAATTCTGGCGCCTTTTGATCAGTTTATCGCTCCATGTGTCAGAGTCCGCCTCTACTGCCTCTACCGCCTCTTGGATTTCGTCGAGGAGGCAGTTCGCTAAGCTTCTTGATTTCCGAGGAGGGCTTATAGGTGAGATTGGGATTGACGAGTATTTTGAGATATCAAGGCTTCCGGTTTTGAGCTGATGATTTACCGGTTTGAGTCCATAATAACCTTGCAGAGAGGTCATTGCTGGCGAGATCTTTTCCTGCGAGGACCTGCGTTTCAGCGATTGGAAGGTTTCGAACAGATCGTTGTGCATTTGCTGGCCACCATAACCACTCTGTCTGCATAATGTAAGCAAGGTGATAATCCGAGGCTGCAAATTTTGTAGAAATGCTAACATATGAATGAACGGAACGGTTTTGAGGCGGGGTTTGAAATTCTCGTCTCCGTCCCGTTCAGGGTCGGGATTCGGGTCAAATTGCCACCCCTAGTCGTGCTTTGAAGCCATATAATAACTCTAAACTACGTTTAAAGATCTACACATTTATAATATTGATAGATCTATGTCCCGTGTAACGAACAAATATGAACAAAATAAATGGTGATGATAAGGGAACTAGATGATTATGATTATAAACACATGGATCCAGAACATATACTTATGAGGGCAAATTTATTGTATAATATTTATTTATAAATAAAATAATAGCTAATTAACTCACGCCTCGCAAATTGAAAATATATGACACTCATTATACTTAATACTGTTTTACAATTTTGTTACCAAGATATATTAAATGACAAAAAATAAAAAGTAAAACTATTCATATCTCAAACTCTAAAATAAAATTCCTAGCCCACTTTGGACCTTATAAAAGTCTTATTATTTAATCTGTTCATAACTCAAACTCTAAAAAAACTAGGCCACTATTCTTCTTCTCTTTCTAAACCATCATTCATTCATATATGTGATGCATAGCACAAAAGTTTGGATGCTGATAAAAAAACACACACACACAAGAACACCATAGCTAAGAAAGACCTTTTCTACCAAAAAACTAACAATTTATGAGCCAAATCTATGAACTTACAAGAATCTAGCTTGATACTTTTTACACAAAAGCAGAGAACAAGCACATTTCTGGTATAAGCGTATTGACGCATAAAAGTGGATAAGTGTGGAAATTTTAACACAGATTGGTTATGTGTTTTGGGCATACAACACACAGTATACTGTATAGTGTATACATATATATATATATGTGTGTGAGTGTAATTATCCTAATAAGAAGATGAGAGTTACCCTGAAGAAATGGAACCATCTGACAAAACACAAGTAGATGGAGGGTGCCTTCCAGGTAGAGGAATCTGAAGGAACTTGAGAGCATAAATTTGTAGGTCTGTAACCAGTCCATTCATCTTTTTTATGTCAGCAACCTAACACATCATAAACACACCCCAATTAAAGAAAATAGCATATACTTCTATGAATGAAATTGAAATTTCAGATTCACCAAAGAACCAAATTGACACTAACACACAACATGAAAGATGACAACATTACAACAACAAGATAAATGTTTCATTTTAATTATTGGACCCCTAACTATCCATTTTGTTGACGCAAAAACACACAACTTCTCATATCGAATGTGGAGATTAGACAAAACTTGAGATAAATCGGATTGATGTTCATGAATTCATCGAGAACTATCCATTTTGTTATGAATTGAAACTTAATTTGATCCCCACACTATCTATATTGTTACAATTTAGTCTCGAATTATGTTATTTTGTTTCAAATTGGTCTAGTCCAATTTTCAACCATGCTTTGGCATATACGATATGTCGTGTAATTCTAAACTTTCAACACGAATTTCGAACACAAATTGACCTCTCTCTCTCTCTCTCTCTATATATATATATATATACAGAAATTGAGCTTATATAAAATAAATAAATAATTAAAAAAAGAAGTTGAAAATATGTACCTCGACGCCGTACTTGATGGCGACGCCGGCGAGAGTATCGAACTTGGAGACGGGATGTTCGATGAAATTGAGAGCACACGAAGAAGCAGTAGGCGAAGCAGGAGAAGAGAACGAAACTGGCATACGATCATTCTCTTTGCTTCTGCAACAAAGCATGCGATCTGACACAAATGCGGTGTCGTCTTCGTAGCCATTTTCCACCCAGGAATCGCCGTAAACTTCGTCGGCACGAGCATTTCCGATGATCCGCCACTCTCTCTCCATCTGAATCTGCTAATAACCATCAAATCGGACCATTCGCCGACGCAAAACACTCGATTTCTCAGATCGAATGTGGAGATCAGAGAAAAATTGAGATATATCGGATTGATGATTCTGAATTCATCGAGAATTGGAGAAAAAATTGGATTGACGATTATGAGTTCTGATCAAAATAGGAGAAAATTTAAATTGATAATTATGAATTCGGAGAAAAATGGAGATAAACTTGTATCTACGAATGTGAATTCATCAATAATTGGAGAAAAATTGGATTGATGATAATGAATTCGGATCAAAATTGGAGAAAAATTGGATTGATGATTGTGAATTCGGATTAAAAATGGAGAAAATTTGGATTGATGATAGGGAATTGGTAAAGAATCTGAGAAAATTGGAATGGAAAATTTGGGGGGAAAGCAGAGACGAAGTTGACGGATTTTGCGGGAAATGTGAGCTTCGCTGAAAATGGATTTTATCTTCGAAACTCCATTTATGGGAGCTTTTGATATTTGTTTATATTTATTTGATTAAAAGTAAAACTTAGAAACAAAAACAAAATAAATAAATATTAGTGTTGAATGGATCGTTTCTTAGTCAAACCGAAAAGGACAATAATACCACAATTGTTTTGGATGTGGCGCCAACGTGTTTTGACCCTTTTTTTTGGGTTTCACATTCAAAGTTTTGTTTGTCACAATCTGAGTTTAAGATTAGAATCGTGTCGGTTTTTCGAGTTTGGGTTGAAAATGTGAAATTTAATATTGACTCGGATGAAACGTATAGGTTCGTGACAATTTGTTTGGCCAAATCCAAAATTTAATATTGTCTGCTTTATGCAACCTGATTTCGAAAAATGCGAATCGAGGTTCATGTGCCTACTGATTTGTGTATAAGTTGTTTTTTTTTATAAGCGACGGGACAACAAACATACAAAAGCCTGTGTTTCTCACCCCTAGTGGTGGCGTCACCCGAGTTAGTTGTTAGCTCTCCCTTTAAACCCAAAAATCTCACCCCATACCGTGGGCAAGGAGGCTCGAACCTAAGACCTCAAAGGAAATCCGAAGCGCATCAACCGCTTGGCCCAACATTATAAGCGTTTGCATTTTTTTGGAGTTTAGATTGAGAAGACTTAACGTGAGCTCAACCTATTAGAGGTGCGGGTGGTCGTACCCGAACCAACAAAAATTGAAGGTCGGGATTTGGAATACGATCAAGTTTAAATTGTCGGCTTTAGTATATGGTAAAGCTAGAAAATGTGCAAACATTTATTGGGCCGTCATTGATCCAACCCGAATGCGAAATTTTTTGACCGTTTATGTGCCCTAAACAAGTATTAGAATATTTGATAACCCTACTCTTGCATACTAAGGTAAAAGTTACATATAAACAGCCTGAAACAATGATGTTTCTTATGAACTCTATAACAAGAGCCAAATTGTACCAAACATCAGCTACATTTTACATAGTTTTGTTCTATAAACTCAATGGTACAAAAGAAAAAGTATATAAATTCACACGAATTGAGCTCGTAAACGATAGAAAGAGTCGTTACAGTGAAAGCACCAATGGAATGGTTATAAATTCATATACTAAATACAATATAATAACATTCGAACCGAAGCTCATACCAGAGATTAGAGAAGTGTACAAAATTGCAACACCATTGATGAACCTGGAGACAACAAGCAAATGTATGATTCGTTTATCGACACGAGATTTTGAATTAAATTGTAGCATTTTGATTTTGTCTTAAACAGCCTAAAATAAGGACATTACCTTGTGTAAATTATAATCTTATCCAAGAAACCGAAGCAAGACTCCATCGTTTCCCAAAACAAATCCTTTTTTGTCATCGATAAACCTGTGCAAAGAGAGCATCGAGAAATGGTATAAAAGATTAGAATTTATGGTTGATTGTTGTTGTAGAAGACATTTTCAATTAAAAATTCAAACTGATAGTCGAAGGCTTAGTTAATATATTATACTCCAACACGTCCCTTCACACGTGCAAGACTATCATGACTTTGTGCATGGTTCATACACATGTCCTCTGTGCAAGCTCTAATGCCAGGTAATAGACCAACTTAGCTAAAAGCTTAAACTGATAGATGTAATTAGCTGATACCGAATAAAGAATGGATGGAAAAACTCCTAAGTCAGATGTATATGCATTTACATTTTACGAATCTTAGATATAGTGTAAAGAGTGAATAAATGAGCAAAACTTTTAGACGGATTAAACTCACTTCACCGAGTAAAGATTTGCAGCAATGCTATCAGCTGCTTTGTCACGGATCCATGTTTTGCCACCATTGTTGGTTCTCAACAAAACTCCGCTGCCTCCGGCTGCCCAAGCCTCGTCCTGCATATGGAAATCATTATGTGTGATTAACATTATTAGAGATGACGGGTTCTATTTTTTAAACTGAATTAGTGTATGATTGTTCATTGACTGAATGTTACCTGTGAGCGATACCCAACATCAAGAATGCCAAAACCTCGACTTTGCACAGGAACTTCTACAAAATCCTCAGTTATCTGATAACATCCATACAAGTCCGTTTTAGTGACAAATATTGAAATGACAATACACGTATTGTGAATAATTGCAGATATATATTTAGTGCAAAGTATAAGAACCGACTCGTCTAAGACTAATTATCAATTTCAGAATGCCTATGCTCAGTGATAAGGATTTAGGCTCTCCTCAACTACAATAACAATTGAGGCAATGTCTCAAGCAATATGGTGAATGTGAATCAGATTATTCCAAAATTAGAACCCAGGAGAACAGTTCAGAACAACTTTTCTTGTACAATTCAGAACAGTTCCCTTAGTAAACTGTTAAAAAGCACTCATAAGGAACTAACCCAGAGCATTTCACAATCTCTATAAGGAGACTTCTTTGTTTATAAAAACGGCCAAAGTTTACAATGCCAAATGACTTACCCCCCTGCCTTTGCTCAGGTAAAGTCCTCCTCCACGCACGAGAAGCCAAAGGCCACCATCAGCTCTCCATCCCATGTTTTGAATTCTTCTTGCCACTGATCTGTTATGTGGCTGCCAGTATGGCTGCATTTGCAAAAGGAGCAAATAGTTACGGTCAATATGATTACAAAAGCACATGCCCAGCTGAAACTCTTCGAAACTAGACGTGTAATGGACCAACTTAACTAAAAGCTTAAGCTAGAGTTGGCACTTTGGGTTTCAGGAGATGCGAGTCTGTGCGGGTTTTACATAGAGAATGCACGGGTTGAGTGCTAGTTGCGTGACCCTATCCGCACATTTTCCGAGGTAAACCCTACCCAAAAATTAATTGTATCTGTTTTATGTGACTCAAACCCATATGCAGGTCAACTGCCACCTCATGTGCAAACTCATCATCGCTTTGCACATGGTCCATGAACAGGTCCTCGAACTTACAGGTAGAAAGAAAAGCCATACAGAAGTTTGGAGAGGAAATCACCTGGCCAGGTTCCCAAGTGAGGTAGAAATTACCACGGCTTGAGACAGCAACATAGCTTCCATCTGGAGAACGATTGACAGCATTAAACGTTCCTGTGTAGTAACTAGCACCACTAATACCACTTGAAACTGTTCTGCAAATGTAAGGAAGCTATGTCAATATTTTACCTTTTCAAGTCAACTATCTTTTCTTGTGCAAAGTTTGGGACAGCTAGGCTTTGTAAATGAAGTATTAAGGAAACAAATATCAAACTAAAATAAAAAGAGTTCCTTTATATTTTCATTTATAGTTTGTCAAGCCCTTAATGAGCATACCTATTGAGTGTAGCAGATACCGTCTCCTGAACAGCAGCTCTCCAGTTATATCCCCTGTTAGATGTAACATATATAGCACCTTGATCGGTAACCATTTCTGCGCTCTTTTCTCCAGTTGCCTTTATATATACCTGGGTTTGTCGTACAGAATCATCACTTTATTAGGATACCAATAGAAACAATGAAAATGTGAGACTCTCTATGAAACAATACAAAGAAGCCAAGGTAAAATCGAAAAAGAAACGGTTATGTGAGTTTCTATATTTAAGGAATCTTGAGCGAGGGTTTAATACAAAACAAACTTATTAACCTGATAGAGTAAGACATGACTAATATGATTTTCCACACTTGCAAAGATAACATCTCAAGGGTTTCCATTGTTTCGGCAACTAAATTTCTTGGTCTTATCAATATCAAAGATCAAGTGTACCCTAAATTCACTACGATATCAAGCAAGATCTAACAGAAACAAGATTACCATATCGCCAGGAAGTTGAGCGCTTAGCGGTATCCTTTCCCAGCTATTTCCGGAGTCCGAAGTATACAACAAAATTGCAGGTTTCCCAACAATCCATCCCTCCTTCCCCTTAAAGCTAATGGAATTAAACCTATAGTTGAAATCCTCGTCTTCGGCTGCTGCTATTGAGCGTTGAACCCAAGTGTTTCCACCATCTTTCGTCTCCAAAAGGGTTTGCCTAGTCCCCAGAAGAAATCCTAGCAACCCAATGCCAAAATGAGCGACCAGAGTGAGAGCTCGCCATGAATCAACGTAAAATATAAATATCAAACAGAACAAGTCGGACAAAATTCAAAAACCAAATACATTTCAATAGGAATCGAAATATATTATCCAATTTTGCTTGGTCCACAAAATTATTGTATCAACCCAATACCAAAGTGAATGAGAGCTAACCAGATTAACTCAAAATAGAAATATTAAACAACATATCAGAGACAAAATTCAAGATGCAAACACATATCAAGAGGTCAATTCTGTCTTAAGAAATACAAGCAACAAATACCAAAGTGAGTGACTGTGAGAGCTAGACAAGAATCAACTTAAAATATAAATACTAAACAGCAAGTCGGAATTGAATAGGAATTGAAATATACAAGCCAATTTTGCCTAGTCGATAAAATTACCACATCAACCCAATACCAAAGTGAGTGAGAGTTCACCCTGAACAAATAAAAACAATTACATATTCAAATGAAAATTAAAATTCATGGGTCAATTCTGTCTATGAAATCCTAGCAGCCCAATACCAAAGTTCATACTTATATTAAAATTTAAATACTCACTCCAGCTAAAATGAGTACTGTTTCTCATACATTTTTCTCGCAAAATGAGTGTCTTGTTTTCGTTTTAGTAAATTAATTATGCATGAATTAGAAACAGTATACCTATATATGTTAATTAATATCATTTGAATTTTTTTTGCGACACATGTTCATGGCGTAACAATAGTAAGTGTACAACATTATTCAACTTCTTCTTAATTTTTCTCAAAATAAAAACTTAGATGCTCATTTTGAGATATCATAATTTGTAATAAAAATTCATATCAATATATAAAAATTCATATTCATATATAAAATGAAAATTCAAATTTATACGTCAATTCTGTCTCCATCCACCAAATCAGAAACACAACAAACAATAAAAACTCTATGAAAATGCTAAGAAACATACCGTGCTGAGGGTCGTCAGGCACAAACGCGATGTCGAGAAGAACCACACCAGGATCGATGGGGAGATAAACCCTTTCCCACTCGGAAAGAGTCTCTTCAGACTTAGCTGGCTGAGGAAAAGCCACCAGAGGAGCTAGCGTCGACGAAGACACCAAAACCAACGCCTCTCTCCGACCGATCGAAGAAGACGAAGAAGAAGGCTGATTGAGAGAAGCTCTGCACCGAAATCGAGGCTGAGACTGAGCTTGAAATTGGAGAGGAGAGACGGAGAAGAGCAATTTGGAGGAGCAGCAATTTCGAATTTGGAGATTTGTGGCCATTGTGGCCATTGCTCTAGAAGCTTGTAGCTTGTGAAGATTGTGAAGCTGTGAGAGTAGTTTCTGGTTCTGGTTCTGTTTGTGTCTCTCTCTCTTTCTTATCCAAATGTAATGGTTACTTTTAACGGCTTCGCGGGCGTTTTGAAGCGTCTCGAAGCCAAGTGGATGATAAATTGACAGCTCGGATTTTCGAACCAATCACAAAATTACTATTTTATTTTATTTTTGAAACCCAAAATATGTATATTTTTTTAATTATTATAATTATTAATGAGAAATGCTAAATTGACATGTCAACCGTGGAAGACATATATTTCATATTTCCGAAGTTTGAAATTAAATTTCAACGAATAATAATTCGGTATATATGATACTACTAACCTCCTATGATTTTTATAAGACATATTACACGTGTGTCATATTACGTTTCTGCTAGGTCATCAATAAAATAATTGAAGTTATGTTCGATCAATTGACACATCATTTTATAGAAATATTTGAGTCAATAGCAATACTCGTTATCATCATCATCATTATTATTATTACGAAATGTGGAATGTCTCAAATTCCGTTTAAAGTTATATGTACAAAATGATGTGCTACACCTGAGATCATAATTTCGTTCTTCTCTCAAACCATCGCTTTGCAAAAAGATTTCATTGGTGATTTGGGTTTCGACCTTTCAACCCAACCCGGACCCATAAGAAGTGTGTATTCGTGCTGATTTCGAGTCGCAAGTCATGTTGAGTTATGAGCTTTGAATTGAGTGCGGGTTGTTTAATCCAAACTTGCAAAAATGTGTGGATCTAGTTTCGAGTTTATACGAGTTTCGATTCAAATTGTTAATTGTACGTAGAGATGACAACTGGGCCAGCAGCCCGCGGGCCACCACTAACCCAATCCACTTAAATGGATGTATCTCCACAAGTAGAAAAATAGAGTATAGTTACAAATACTTAATAATTCTGTTTTCTGTATAAAACTATAGCTGTAAATAAGTAACAGAATAAGAAGAAAAATCAATAATGTACATTTACATGCTCTATCAACTTAAACTGCACATTCCTCTTTTTCCTATAGAAATGAATGAACAAAATCACTATACACCAAATTAACCTTGACCGGAATATTCTCACCGGATGTTATCATGGCCGGAATATTCTCATAGTTTTCGAGACCTGGAGCCGACAGAACGGGCATTTGGAGACAGCAGACGAGCATCTCCGGCAGAGCACGTGACCACAAGGAACCATCGTTACGTCAACTTCTGCACTCAGGCAGACTCGGCAAACCCATGCTGCTTTTGCAGTATCGGCTTCTTTAGATGCTACATCAGACTTCTCCTGCAAAAGTATGTTCCGAGATAGAATCAGCGTCAAACTCGTTTGATGTGAGGTACGGGTATGAAATCTTTAGGGTAAGGTTCTATAGTTTCAAGTAATTGTCGAGCCATGGAATTCTATACTTAATTGTGTGTGCATGTTTTTGGGTCTCAACACGGAAACAGCACAATTACAAAATTTGTGAGATCATACACGCTTATTTCAAGTTGTGTCACGTGTTGATACACGAATTGCCAGCTCTAGCATTAGAGCATCGAGATCTTCACACTATGATTATTAGTTTCCATTAGTCATCAGGCCAGGGTAATTCATGTTTGGATTCTCGACATAGGCACAGTTATATATCAGCCATCAAGGCATGGACCGACCATATATATCTACAAAATATCATAAAAAGCCAAAACTCGGGATAGACTGTTCCTATCTGCCTACAAGTATCATCTCATCTGACCATCTCGTGGCTCACGATTTGGACACATTTATCCAGATGCATAGATCATCGAGATCATGTGATACGAGACTCCTACTAATTACCTATACACGGTCATCATACGTTTTCTATCAAATCACGTCAATTAAAAGTTGAGTAACAAACCTGTTCAAGCAACAACGCGGCTTGAGAATCCTTCAATTGTTCTTGCAGGGTTATGGTTGTTTGGAGAAGAGACTGCTTCTCCACATCCATATTGATCCCGGCTGCAGATAGCATCTCGTGGACCGCTTGAACCAGTTCTTCGGCGGACACTCGGCCAAACTGGAGCTCCTTGCCAGATTGCAACTGCCCACAAAAAACAAAACTTAAAGTTAATGCTTGAAGACATTTTTTCATCACTGAAAAGTTGGTTATTGATCATTCTATCTAACACCTCGTAACAAGACTGCTGCTTTATACACAACCCAAATTAAAGCTGGCAACTCAAATTTCGAGTTGGAAAGCCTAACCCGAACCCGACCCACGATTCCTCATGAAAAACACAACCCAATTAAGAAAATGAACCCAGACCCGCAAAAATGTGAGTCGGGCTTTGGATGCCCATGGGTTCGGGTCTAAATTACCAGCTCTGCCCCACATACCTTATAGGTTTCAAACCCTAGACCTTCACATTAGCAATCTCAAGTTATAACCACAAGTGATGCATAAGATTTTACCTTTACGAAAGAAATATCGTGTCACATCAGAATATTTATTAGCAAGTTAAAGCAGAACAAACCTGAGAAGATCTTGTTGCAGCTCTGCTAGAACTCTCTGGTACGTCCACATTTGTCCTATCAATTACTGTATCACTACTATCTGGCGAGACGGCAGAGGAAGCTTTGTCCACCGATATGCTTCTGAACGAGAAAATTTGGGAAGAAAGATGAGGCTCCGTCACCCCCGGTGCAGTTTCCACCTGGAATCTGTAGAGAGCTTGTCCTGCTGACGGTCTCACATCCTCTGGAACTCTACCATATTTCAACTTCTCTCCGTTTTGTGACCGCCAGGCCACTATTTCACCTTTATAAAAGGGCCTCAATGGGTGAAACTGCACTTGACGAGCATCTTGGGGGAGTATTTCTTTGCCTAGCAAACTAGTGCTTCCACTTCTTGGTTCGGTTTCTCTTTTCTCAGAACAAAGTTTCAGAATATCCACAATTGCAGCTTCAGAGCCTTCAGGACAAGAAAACAAAGATCCTATAGGCAATACAGTCGGGGAACCTAAAACTTGGCTCACGACAATAGCAACAATATCAAGAACCGAAACATAGGTTGGTGGTTCAGCAACTAAAATACAGGTCTTTGAACGGTTGATGAAGTAGAGAGTGCGATTCCGAGATCCATCTTGCCAGTCCGGGATAATAGAATCCTTCACTACCCGGGTAATGTCTTGAGACTTCGGGAGAAGCAAAAAATGAGTATGGAGTCTCTTAACGAACTGCAGCTTCTCAGCAAGAGATTCTAGTGAACTTTGTATGGCTTCCAAATATAGATTGTTAATTGCGGGAATATAACTGGCTAGGCTATTTACAATAGTCCATACAGCACCCTGAACCGTTCTGCTTAGCAACTTCTCTCTGATGGATGCAAGTGAAACAGAACCAATATTTTCCAAAGATTGTAACGCCTCCTTGTGATCGAGTTCCTGTAAGCATATCATGTTTAGGGTTTTAAGCCATACGAATAAGAAAGCTCACAACATTACAAGCCAAAACATAAATAAGAAATGGGGTTAAACTCATAGATGATCCCCTAACTATACTCTCATATCAATTCTCAACTATTTGAATTCATAATCAGTGCCCAATACCTTAAATATTGTCTATTATAGGTCTCAAAAATTGTTTTTTTTTTTTTTTGCACGTCATCTTTAGCTTATTGCTTTGATTTTCAACCAAAATAATGACGTGCAAAAGATATGACTTCAATGAGTTAAAAAAAGAAATCAAATGTTGAGGAATAAATGAGCAAAACTTGAGGTTTTGGGCACTGGTGATGGAATCAATTAGTTAAGATATCATTGGTGATTTGAAAAAATAGTTGGAGGATCAAACTTGATATGGGTGTATAGTTGAGGGATCAGTTACGAGTTTAACCTTAAGAAAAAATGTCATGTAAAGTTCGTGTTACCTCTGTAACTACATCAGATAGCTTTTTGATCCCTAGGATTTCAGATATTTTCTCGGGGATATCTGGGTGAACAAATCTTAACAGTGAAGTGTTGATGGATTTAACATATCGCGAGCCATAAGAATCTACGTAGACACATGATTGAGCATGAACAAGTCTGCAGCCATCATCTGGGACTATTGCTTCTGACTTCCAATTAAGCCTATCAGACGCATTTGCCCCGGAGTTCCCCTCGCAGAGAAAATACAAGATTTCCATCACAGCACGAAGTTCGTTTGGATTTAGACGCTGATATCCACACGCTTTCTGAAGATCTGAAAGAATGTCCTTTGCGGAAGCAACTGAAAGCATGTCTTGAAGTCCAATATCTTTGAGAATCTTCACAAAAGGAAGGTACAGTGTAGGAAGTTCAAAAGCAAATGGGGACAGATTAACTGGCAACCGAACAAAAAGAGCGTTTGCTGTGACCAAGCGCGTTCCATTAGCAGCGGGCAGAAATGCCACTCTCTGCAACTCTTTTATATCTGCATCAATAGAGAATGCAATTTGATTAGTACTGAAATAGCTGCTTGGCAAATAAAAAGCAGAAATTATAAAAGCAACAGAAGTTATGATCCAAAATGCAATTCCCGAGACAAGTAGATAAATAATAAATACTGAAATTCATGCAAAGTTGGTTGGCAATATTAATAAAAATTTGATTAGTAATTATGCTAAATAAAACGAAGCTGATGGCAGAAAGCTACCTGAAGAAGAGAGGGAACCCCAAACTTTATCAAAGTACTTCAAAACCTCACAAGAAGCCTCATCAACAGTCATCACGCCTGTTGCAGTTGGCCAGTGAGCAAGTGTGTCTTCACCGCCATTTTTTCCAATCACCTGCGATATAATTACATTGGTTCAATTTTTATATGTACATGATAGCACTCTCAAATAAAATAACTAAAGAGGTTATTACGGATATCTAACCTGCAGAATTGCCCACATACTCATAACTAACCGAAAGAAATTTCCACGACACTTAACTAATCAGACTAATCTTAAGTTTAGTTACTTAAGATAAAAAAGACAGTTTTACCACCCATGTACTCTTAAACTTGCATCTCATACCCATGAATTACTAAAAAAACTTGGATTTTCATACAATTAGAGGATGAATGAGGAAAAAATGAAGAGAGAAAATTATTAAAATTAATATTGAGGGTAAAATTGAGTTTTCTTACATATAGTGGTCAATGTCCTTAAAACTAAGGACAGAACGGGGTATTATTACTCAATTTTAGTTAAGTGTCGTGGAAAATTCTATAGGTCACACAAAATTACGGATTAGTTATTTGTAATTACCCCATAAATAAACAAATAAATAAAAGGCACCCTTCTATATACCTGTAAATGTTTTAGGACAGTAGCAAAAATTGGAGGGCTCCTCAAGTGGAGCGCTCCCCAAGAGTACTCTGGTGGAATAACATTATGTTTGGAGAGAATGGGGGAACAACTCCAAGCCAGAGGCCAATCTTTCGACAGAATTGCTTCACTGTATGAAGTAAGCACTCTCTTGCTACCGACATTTGGGAATCCTAGTGCAGCAGGCACACATGCAATCTTGCCAAGTACATTGCAAAAATTATTGCCAAAAAAGACTGCAAAGTTTGTAAATATGGCTTCAATAACAGATCCAGCTAATGCCCAAATATCCATAGAAACTTCATTCTGAGAGCTGGCTGAGTCTGACTCAAATTCAGTGAAATCCCCAGCAGATTTCATGCATTCACGTCCAAGAAACTCAACTCTTCTGGCACATTCAAGTATTACATCTGCTTCCATTGCAGTTTGAAGGCCGATTTTTCTTAAAATGTGAAGCCACCCATCTGTGCTGAACCTCTCTCCAGGAAATTTCTTCATCTCTCCGAAGAACACGGATGTTAGCAAAGCATCACCAGGATCATACAATTCCTTGGGCCTTAAGAGCTCAGTGGAAAACTCATCCGCATTCCTTACAAAGTTAGTCTCTTTCAAAGCTTCAACTACAGAAGAATCAACTTGGAGGTCTTGCCAGTTCATGTAAAGATATCTTAATATATTTTCCTGTTCCGACTGAGGCTTAGCTTCAAAACCAGGCAATCCAAACTGAACCAAAATTTGCTGGTCATGCAATTCAGGCACCCCAAGGGCTCTAAGTAATGAAGATTCAACCGAATCTGTGGTATAGGAGAGGCAGCGTTCATCATTTGGCTTAAGGAATGAATTTGAAGAGATCATACACTGATCTTGACCATGCAACCGCGTACATGACCCTACAGCTGTTTTGTATATAGGCAGAGAACGGAGAATTTCAAGTTCTTCAGCTCCATATTTAGAACCATTAGAAACAAAATCATAAGCAAAAAGGGTCAAAAGTTCTTGCTGATCCGAAGCTGAAAAGGAAGCAAGTTCAGCATAATAGCCGGCCTGTTTAGCTGCAACAAGCTTAGAAGCAATAACTTGTCCCAATGATTGGCTGGGTAAAGGCAAACAATTGCATGGAGCAGCACAACCCATGAAAGAAGTATCAAATATGGGTATGTTGCACTGGTTCAATAAAGATAACAACCAAGGGTAGCTATTTTTAGTTGCTTCAAAAGCCAAAACATATGGTCGGATTAAGTCACCTTCAGTAGAATCATTTGTTGATGAACCATCACTACTTATTGAAACCATATCCAGGTCACCGTTTCCAGAGGTTGGATCTGTTACAGGTGGTGGAATGAAAACCAGATGACGCTCTTTTACACGACATAAGATTGGCCTACCAAGAAAAGCAGGAATTAAGGGCCAATCAGAGAAGAGTGGGAGATCTTCTGATGACCCACACCCACTGAAGCTTTTCCAGAAGAGTCTTAACCATTCTGGGGAAGGACCCCCTTCACCACCAGAACTTGATGTATTTGCCCATGAAAACCAAGGAGCCATGCTGGAGTCCATTACATGATTCACCCAATTATCATGAAAAAGTAACCTCATATGACTAGCCAGCAAGTGGAGAGAGAACTGCTTAAGTTTTAATACTGTATGAAGGGCGGATAATGAAAAAATATCATTCAATATTGTTCTATCCATTACTTTAGGGTGGATGTATTTAGCCGCCAAAGGAGTCATCAGTAACTGTTGCTCATTGTTTCCAATCCAAAGCTCTGTATATCCCAACCTTGCTAAATGCTTAGTTGCTGTTGGACAAGGTAAGCCTTTCAACTCAGCAGCAATCGATAGGAGTCTCTGGTCTGCAATTCCACTGCTATTGTTTCCAATACCGGCAATGTTGTTCCTCTGAACCAATGGCCCTCCAGCTCTACCAATATCTTCAACAACTATTCTGCCAAAATCAAATAAAGCTCTCCCTAAACTTGTCATCATTTCAAGAGCATCCCCTGAACTAGCTGAATTCTGAGCAGACAAACCATGAAGATTCTGCAAATTAGGATGTGACACAGAAGCAGAACTGCCACCCATGTCATTAGCTGATCTATATAATGAATTGGATGAAGGGCCCGCAGATGAATCATCTGCAGTGAGATCAGATGACCCTGGGAATTGAACATCAGACAAGCAGTACTCCAAAACATCAACATACGTCTCAACTGATCGAAGAACGATAGAAGTGGAAGAAACCCTTAAAAGATCCCGCACCATTTTAGGTTTAATTTCTCTAACTATAACCCCCACTGCCTGGATCTCAGTCACCAACTCCCATGGCACAGAAAAGACTGGGTAATGTTCCTTCACAAAGCCACAGACAGTTGCAGGAAGCAGATTATCAGCCACCCCATTCCCAGGTTGTGAAAGAAACATGCCCTCTTCTGCTTTAACTAAACTTCCTGAGTAAAGTTGCCACACAGGAAGATCAGCCAGGCGAGCATAGAAAGGCCTTATAACTTGCTCTACTAAGCATTCCCAATCTGCTTTCAGCACTGTGATTGATCTTGACTCATTGCCCTCACCGGGTTGATTACTGATAGCATGTATGTTAGACCTAGGCCAGAAGGAATAGATTTTGTCTCCATATGCCTTCAACGACATGCTAACAGCATGACCTACAGCTAAATCAACAGTAGAACTAATAAGAGGTTCTTTTCTTAACTTCTGCATTTCAACAACCATTTCAATGTAGGAATCGCGAACACATGTCATCAGTTCTCTATTCCAAGCTTCTAATAATTGATTCCCAGCATCAGGTCGAGCTTCTGCCAATGTTTCCTTGTCTTGGTATTTAAAGAGATAACGACCACCATTGTGACGCACAAGGAAACAACCAAGCACTGTAACAGGTATATTTACACCACCCGACAATGGAAGAGGGGACATAATCGAGCTTGTTAAATAAGTGTCAACTGGATGGCCATCTCTGGATACATGGGCTGCAACTCCAGCAACAGGGGTCAAGTTGTATGCCAGATATCGCCTACAAAGAAGTGTGGTATAAGCACAGGAAAACAATCAAAGACATATATCCACATTAAAATAAATAGTAGACTGTTGAATTCTCCAGAGAGAGAGAGAGAGAAAACTTTGGCCTAGCAGACTCCCTATGAGGTAAATGATCAAATTAAGAAACAAGAAAATTGAAATCCTATCTGACAGATACCTCATACTAAATTAACTTAACATTACAGCTTCAAGGAGGTGGGACCAGCATTATCATGTAGCCAATGTAACTATAGTATGTCCAATTCAGATACACTAGGTTGATAGTTATAAAGGACAAAAAATAAAATCAGTTATGTCATACTGAGACCTTTTCCTTCCACATCAGTAATGCTGAATATTTACCCCTCAAATATTTTGAAAGTTATTTAGGACCTAGACTCTGTTTAATTGTGGCAATGGGAGTCCATAGCAGAGTGAACCATACAATGCCAACCCCAAAAAACTGTTATATGGAACTTTAACTATAGTCTACCTCAGTAATGCTCAAACCAATAATCTAACAAAAACTTTTACTTCACTCTTGACTAGAGCATCTTTACATACATGACATTCAAAGAACGTAATGTATTATACTAATTCTCTTACCTAAAAGTGCAAAGACAGTGAACATCACACTAACTTGGAGTTTTAAAAAGAAATATCCAAATTTTGCTGCGTTTTCAATCACTTCACCACAAGTAGTCAACTATGTTTTTACCTATAAGAGAATATATGTTTGCCAAGCAAAGTTGAGAAATTTCAGAGGAACTCTCCCTTTTATGATATATAACATTATAAAATCATTTTCAAACTGATATGCAGTGACAATCAAAGAAGAATATTGCAAGTAAACATTACTTATGCACATACCTATCAAGAGCCATGTTTCTTGTCTGTCCAGAACCCAGGCTAAGCACAACAAGCCATCTATCAACCACTCTAGTTTCTCCTATGGATAGCTTCACATCTATTACATGCAACTTAGTTGCAGCATTTGAGCTACCAAATAATCTTGATAGTTGAAACTTCCTCCACTTCTTTTCTGAGAATGGATTCCTCAGTGCAGCAGATGAAGAACCGATACTAACTGAATAATCCTGACATAATTGTGCATTTCCCTCTTTCCACGTTGAGAGTGAAACCTGGAAATAATATAAAACTATTTGAACATTTTTTATAACATTCACAAAGCAAATATACTATATGAGCTATAATAGGGTCCAAAAAACATTGTTTTTCTTCTTTTTGAAGTTCGCAGTGCTAACAAACCAAAAAGGATAATCAAAACTCTTCTAATAGATTCTGATTTTTGCCTTTGTAAAGTTAGAAATCACTTCACAGCAGAGATCTTTCATCTACTTTGGAACTCTCAACTGACTTCAAGTATAACAGTGTTTTCGTAAGAAGATTATAAGCATAATTTAAGACTTAAATTACCTGAACAACCGACTTTAAGAATAGAAGTGTTCTAGATGCATGTTCCAAATAACTGTCTGTAATAAGTTCTATTCTCTTCAATCCCAACTCTAGCCCATTTTTCAAGCATTCTGATGACAAAGGCATGCGGATGATGGTAGAATCCATAGGCGACCATGACATACCCTGGCCCATTAGCATCGGTTTAAACTGATCACAGAATCGCTCAGTCAAATTAGTACCTGAAGCCACACCAAAGAAAAAATTGGGTTATCAAATTCTACTCAAACAGGATACTTTCACCCTCACTAATAATCTTTCTTTTGAAGCAAAAAATCATTGACTTCAAACGAACACATATCCTCACGTGTACTAAAAATTATAATCCTTCCTCTATTAGTACTTTCATAATCTGTTTGCAATGCCATCTATTAGTGACCTTGCTTTCGCCAAATTACTAATATGCTCTTCCCCACAATCTACAGGAACTCTGTATTGACTAAATTTTCAAAGCACTTCTAGATATTCCCATAACTTCCACTTTCCCAAGACTCTCCTCAACTCATGTGTGCAAACAATTTTACTCTTTTTGAGCATTAATCGAAATAATTAAGACCCCAAAGGGCAATCTGTACAAATACAGAATTAATTATGAATGGATAAATGAATGGCGTGTGAATGAAATACCTATCAAAGAGAACATTTTTGCTGCTGGAGAATGACTTGAAGGGGTAGAAAGTGCCAAACCACGCGGGTCAAAAATGTAATAGTATCCACCAGAGACAATGGAAAGAAGATCGCATATGAAGTAACAGCTGAGGAGTCCCAAACCATAACTAAGAGTATCACCCCGTAGTCTCCATGGAGGGAGAAACTGAAGACTACTTATCTCCTCTCTACTCAAGCTGGCCCCTTCAAGAACAACAACTAAAGCAGGCCCTTGGAATTCGCCTGAAAGAGTTCCAATTTGACAGATAAAGCTTCAGAATTCACAAGAAGAAAATTAAATAAATGCTAAGTGAAGTAAGTGTACAAATAACATAAAGCATGATAGTTAAACCAGAACTAGTCAATTCCACTTTTATGATGAGCCGCAAAGACAATCCAGCTGAATAGCACATGAACCATAAGTGAACTTTATCTCTTTACCATTGAGACCATGTTACTCCTAACACTTTGAGGTCTAGCCCTCTTGACATGCGTGAAGAGATAAATAAGAAAAAGGAATAGAAAACTGAGGCTATAGGGTCATATGGCAGGGAATGTTTAGAATGTGTGGCAGGCATTTTTAAAAATCATGTATTGGTGTCTTTTGAACAAGCTCCTCTGTTTATAATATATACTTCTACAGAGGAAAATTCAAAAATGTGTTTTAGTTACCTAGATTGTGCTGCAACAAAGACTGACGAGGATGCTCCCTCTTGTCAACAATTAAGTGCAACTTCTTGGCTTTGCAGCAATCTGCCAACTCAAGAAGATCAAACAACAAAAAATCATTGCTCCCATACTGTGCCAAAAGCTCGCTAATTCTTCCGAAGTCCATGCATGGCAGATCTTTTGTCATTTCTTCATCAACTAAAGAGAGGCAGCGAACTGACTGTACTCCCAACCTATTTGCCAGATCATCCCCAATACTAGGATGTACAAACTGTTTCCCAACGAGAGCACTGTTTTCCATCCAAGGGGCGTCATTATATACAAGATCCCCAGCACACACCAGAACTCCAGAATAATCCGGAATTAAAACTGGAGTATTTGAAGCCTCAAACAATGGCTTGTCCATGCAACAGTCTGCCACAGCTTCAAGCACACAAAGGACAAAACTTAACTGCTCTGTCGATAGTGGGGACCCTTTTACATCATTCTGTAAGCGTTGCAGAACATGAATATAGTCCCAAATATCAAAACTAAGTCTCACGCCAAGTTCCAGAAGCAAATCTCTAAATTCTGATAATTCAGATGGTACAACATACAAATAAGGAGTAAATTTCACAGGTGAATCAAATGCAAGTGCGTTTGGAGATACAAAATCATCCCCAATCCACACCCAAGATACACCATTTAATGCTGATTTCAGCACCAAGAAATCATCACTGCCGATATATTCTTGCAATTTTGAATAAAGTAATGGAATTCCCTTTTGCAATGCAACTTCAAAATCAGATTCCACCAAAGACTTTAACTTCATCTGGCCATAGATCTTGGATAGCTCACATAATTGTGTGGATAAAATGTCTATATTTGGACGATCCATCCAACCAAGATTACATTGCAGATACTTTGAGCAGCATTCACCATCTACTATGTGCATTAGGGAGGACACCATCCACATCTGAGATTTAGGTCGTACAATGCTTGGAGGTGCAACTTGATTATTGGATTTCAACCATGGGATTCCTTGGAAAGGTGGATTGGCATAAACAGGACACCATGCAATAGCCTTCATCTCAGACCAAAATTCTTCTTCTGATTTATCATCAATCAAGTTATCCATGAATGAATCAATATCCAGATCAGTACTACAATGGCTCTCATCTGTACTGGGAGACTCAATATTCTCAGCATCACCACCTGTAACACTGTTCTGGAGAAAAACTCTATTCTGCAAATCATCAGAACTGCCTTCCTTTGAGATTCTGAATGCTAAAGCATCTAAACAGGAAAGTAACATCTTCCCATAACTTAGTGCTTCTGGATCCCTGGAATCATGCAGCATTGAGACTGATCTAGCACAGTCAAGCAAACCGGTAAAACCCAGAGTTCTTCTTAGTCCAAGGGAAGCTAAAGTCTCCAAAGTTTCGGGATCCGAGAATTTATCAGAAGGGAAAAATACATCTCTGTGCAGCACCTTTTGTAGGAAAGGTATACGAGGATCATAAAGCCTGTCAAAAAAGTCACAAGCCATAGTATGATAGAAATTCTTTTCTTGAAATGTTAATACAGTCTAGCCTACCAAAATGGTTAGTGTAAAATGGTAACCCCCTTAAGTACTTCACATATCATATTTTAAGTTTATTTATAGATATTTTAAGTATCTTCAGGTAGAAGTTAAATAACCAAGAAGAATTATGTCTATGCAAGTGATCCTCCAATAAATAATAATCATGGTAAAAGCAAATTATGTACGTTTTAATAGAGTATTACATATATTTTCATGGGGTTCATAGGATATGTGTTCATTGTATAGGTATACCTAAGTCAATGTGTTTTATTTTCTTTATTGTATCTTTGTAACAAGTAACTAATTTGTTGTGTTCTAAATCATGCCATTTTGTCTATACACACACATACAGAAATCCCTCTGTAGGAAAATCTATTATCACTTGTCAGGGATATTGACACAGCAACGAAGGAAAAGGAAGAAAAATGAGTTGTCATAACATAAATTAGTCAAATTATGGGAATAAGAATAGCTGAAATTAGCATCTGGGATATAGAATTAAAAGAAACCTAATACCTGGAGGGTTGCTGCCAAGTTCCATTGGCTGCCAAAACAAACGATGTAGTGGAAAGTGTTGATTTGATGGAAGTATCTTCTTCAATCAGCAGCTTCAGATCATGTAAAATGGTCGAAAGAGACCCCGGCTGTGAAAGGAATTCTGGCATGCGGTTGAGTACATAATCTTTGTAGAACTCCACCCTTGTTGGCTCTCTAATCCCTAAATAGCTTTTCAGAATCATTCTTTCCCTTTCAGATTCTGTGCGTACAAAGCTATCATCCAATAAACTTTCTCGCACACCATTAGGTTCAAGCCACTTAATAGGTTTATACAAACTTACTAATTCTCTACTTCTAAATGCCTCAAAAATTGGAAGGTGTTTGATGATGTCAATATGTAGTTCATCCATTCCCTCTTCAGAGAACCACTTCGACTGAAGAATAAAACTCCGTACTTCATGCAGCTCCCCTATCGATGCATCACTAAATAGACCCACAATGTTCTCTGGCTTACTAGCAACTGCTAGAAATGCATTTAATATGCCAGTTGCTGTAGGAGGCTGCACAAACTTCTCCAACTGTGGATGTTCAATTGGCAGATCCGGTCTCAAGAAAAGACATCCAACTTTCAGTAACAAAGATGACATGTTCTCACTCCACCCATCACCTCTAATCACATTTGAACTTTCAACTAGCTGCAAGAGATAATCATTCCCAACTGGCAGTATAGGCCACCTAGAAAATATTAAGAGGTCATCACAGCATGACTTCAAATAGCTCCACAGCAGTTTTATCCAATCTAAACTGGGTTGCCCTTGATGGCCAGGAGTCCAAGTTACCTGTTTTGCATGCTGCCATTCAGGTGGAAGTAACTTCAAAAGGAGCTTTTCAAGTAAATGGCATGACAGAAAAGAAACATTTGAGTCCTCTTTCTGGGCTATGTCACATAGCTTGCTATAAACACTTTCTGGAATTCCAAAATCTACAAGTCGATGTGGAACCGAATCCTTAAGAAGACTATACTCATCTCCCCGTGCAACATAAATTCTCTCACCAGCCCCATTCTTGTCAAATGTTGTGAATGAACCATCAGCTAGAGGTAACAAAGGTAAACCATATAAGTTTTCTGATGAAACAGGTATTTGTCTGTCAAGTAAGCAATATTCAAGGGCTAAGATCACTGCATTCCGATCTTTAAATCCACGTTTACGCCGAATCAAGAGAGTCCTTAGAAATTGTGGTGTCAAGAAATGCAATGATGGGCAAACCTCCATAAATATCTCTACAATCGGCTTAGAAATGGTAACCAGAGGTAGACCAGCATCTGATAAAGCTTCTGCAAGTTCATCAGCCTTGGGAAAAGTAAAATCAGGAAAGATAGCTTGCTTGGTGGAAATCCACTGACCCCCTCTAGCTTTCGTAAACAGTACACGATGGCCAAATTCAGCGATAAAAATGTAGAGCTTCCGGACTAATGATGCCCAAGGTTCTATTCCTGTTTTTGATGGCCAAAACGAAAAGAACAACTCGCATGGACCAATCTCCAATCCAATTTTTTCAAGCAGATGACCATAAGCTGGAGCAACAACATCTTCAAGGAGGTAAACATTCCATTCTGATCGTTTTTTTCCAACCCCTGCCATGTCATTACCAAACCAGATATCCCTCCTATTGGACGACAATTCGAAATATGCATTAACATGTGCTGGAAGACCAGTACAAATGGGAAGCGGCAAAAAGCAGAAAGCACGGCCTTCAAAATACTTTCTGTCACCAAGGGAAGCCATAGGAACTTGAAATAACTCAGAAGTACTAGTACAAGCATCTTGTGTGTTGCACAATTCCCTATCAACCTTTGCAGTATTCAAATATGCAGCAACACTAGCCCAAGGGATCAAATTATGAGACTTGTTATCAGTGA
Organism: Pelargonium nanum; assembly: GCA_036897485.1. Classification (NCBI taxonomy): domain Eukaryota; kingdom Viridiplantae; phylum Streptophyta; class Magnoliopsida; order Geraniales; family Geraniaceae; genus Pelargonium; species Pelargonium nanum. The sequence continues at coordinate 48,167 of JAYMTF010000062.1, forward strand.
CTGTAGAATTTTTCGCTCGTCCACTACCTATACATTCACTGGTTATCCAACTATGAGAGAAGCAACCAGATGAGCTTTGCTCTGTCACCACTATCTTTTGACATTTAAATGGCAAATCCTGGCCAATAGATTTACTCAATTTCTTAAGGAACTGATCTTTATCCAATCCAACATGCTGCTTTCCATTAACCAAGTTGAACATCTCATGTAATGCACTGGATTTCATCTCAGGCTCACTAATGCAGTGTCTCTGTACATGATGTAGGAGCTGCATTTCATTACTGGCTCCTTCCTTAACAAAGATGGAGATGGTTTTCACATTGCGGAGAAAGAGCAGGGCATCAGAAACAACCTCCATAAAAGAAGCAAAGAGAGAAATGACATCCTCAGGTGCATAACCTTCTTTCTTTATTTGGCTTCGGGAAGCAAGACTAGCACTCCTAAGGGGAAAACGAAAGAGGGTACCAGGAAAAGGATGCTGCAAGTCACACCCGAAGTGTAAGAAGGGAGAAAATTGGTCAGGAAATTGTTCTAAAATCCTTCTCCCCGCAAATTTTATTCGCAGGCCAGGGTGGGAGGGAGAGATCCCAGGCAAGTTACACGCATGAGGATCAAACATAACGATGTTTTCCCCAGAAACAAATGTGGGAATATCGGTAAAATGATACACACAATTAAAACCCAACCCGAATCTTCCTATTGCAAAAGGTTTCTCTAGCTTACTTTCTTGACCAATACGTGAGATTGCATAGAGATCTTGTGGGCTGAAAACAGAGTTGTTGAAACAGTAAAGTGCGGGGCCTTGCCAATCTGCCATTTCAGGGGAGAGAACAGAAGATGTGCCATACTGAGTTTTATCCAAGAGAAAGGTCACATCAGAAGCTCCAGCATCCTCTGCATTCTGCACCAGCTCAAAAAGAATCCCTGGTCCATCAGCATACATTTCAAGTATATGCTTAAGACGCGTTGTTAAGGCTTCATGCTGTCCAAACGCTTCCGCAGCCCCCGATAAGCTTAAGTTCATTGAATCAGCACTCTCAGCAAGCAAGGTCCTTCGTAGGGAGCAGACACCAAGCTTCTCGGCAACCTCATTGGATATAGTACCATGCACAAATTTTTGGGTTGTTCTCCTTGCATTTAGGGGCATAGATGATGGACCACTGAATAAGCTATCAGAATCTTCTGAGCCAAGCAACCAGGGAGCATCATTATATACTAAATCAGTGGCAGGAAATAGTCTCCCCGACCCATCAGGCAGATAGATCTTGGTCTGCTGTTCATGAAACTGCACTTCAGCCAAATGCTGCGCTATCATTATGGCTGCCCTGATTTCCTGTGCATCAAGAGGAGTAGAACCTTTTCTCACAGCCATTTTGCATAAAATATTTGCATAATCAGTCGGCTTCAAGGATTCTCGAATGCCGAGTACCAAAAATAATTCCCTAAAAACTGCTAAGTCAATTGGTATAACACGAATGTAAGGAGCCAAATGAAGGGGGCCATCAAGGACAACCTCATCGGCAGTTGCAAATCCATCTCCAACCCAAATCCACCTACACCCTTCAAGAACAGCCTTCACAATATCCATCTCATCCGAGCCAAGCAAGCCAGTAAGTATTGAGTATATCCTTGGCATTGCCAACGCCAGTTCCTGTCGTAGCACCTGATCATTCACCATCTCATTATTTTTTCCAAGCTCGAGCAGTTGTGCAGCAATTACATTTCCTCCTGGAGGAAAAGACCATCCAAAGACAGATGACAATGCTGTGGAAGAGCACTCCCCATCTAGTATACGCATGCTTGCTGAAACAAGCCACAAGTCTGCTTGTAACCTTACAAGCCTTGGAGGAGCTACCATAGATGACACCACAGGCCATGGTAAAGATTGAAATGGAGCAGAAACTAATACAGGGCACCAGCAGATAGTCCGAAGATCATTCCAGAACTTTTCAAGATCAGATTTTGAGTTGCGAGGCCTGAATGCAATTGCAGCTCGTGAAAATATTCTGTTCACTGCTCCTTGATCATCATATAACGAACCAGGTAGCCACTTCATTGCATTTACTTCTAAGTAGGAAAGAAGCAACTTACCTTTTGAGTGTGCCTTTAGTTGATCCTCACGCATAAACCCTTCAACCTGCCGAGCACTTAAAATAATTGTCTCAGGAGAAACAGTTGTTCTAAGGCCCAAACCTTGTAGCATGTCCAAAATGCCAGGGTCCAGGAACACACCACAAGGGAAACTCTCCGAGTCTTCTAGTAAAGAATACAATTCATCATTCCGAGGATCATATAATACTGAGGGACTAAGAACAGCACCATTAAGGGTTGGGACAAAATCCAAGTTTCTTAAACATTCCCTAAAAGTTGTGTCCTCAATACACAACTGAGGCAGATTTTTCAGAATAGAAAGCATGATACTATCACGAACTTCAGGTTGCAACTCCTTGACTCCGCTTAAGACATACTGTCTATAAAATATTGCCTTCCCCATTCTCTCAAGCCCATAATATTTCATCAAAATCTCTTCTTCACTACTTGAGGAGCTGATAATGAACTCACCTCCTAGAAAGTCCTCAGGGACATCTGAAGGAGGTAAGTATTTGTGAGGATTTTCTAGATCAGAAAAAAGAAAATTCTGAGAAGAGCCCTCGCCATAGACTTTATAAATAGGTAGCTTCTTGCAATATCTAATTTTAGGGTCATCCATACAATCTCCAAAATACCAATTCGAATCAAGAAGAAATCTACGAAGCTCATCCTTCTCTTCTGCTTCCAGATTATTAAAAGATGTTTGTGTGATACCACCACTGGAAGAGATAACATCAACAATAGATTCCAAGACACCAGCACCATTAGCATCGCATACATAATGAGATAAATCGGGATGTTCAACCCCATAATTGGGGCTTAGTATCTTGCATCCAATCTTCACAAGGATGTCTCGCAGCTTATCTGAAAGTTTTTCTGCATTGATCAGTTTCGAATGTCTAGCAGCTCTATGTAGATGCCCAGATGTAGATGGCAAGATGGGCCAATCACTGAACACTGATAAATTATCACAATAATTTCGAAGGTATTGCCAAAATAATACAAACCATGATGAAGTTGGATGATTATGAGAAGACTCCGGGTCCCACAAAACTTTGCTTTTATATCTCCAGTCTGCAGGTACAAATCTAGGAAATAATTGGATGAAGTTCTGGATGCTAAAAATGACGAGATTTGCCTTTGAGGACTTTGCAATAGCAGAAAGCCTGTTCAGTATTTTTAGAGGAATATCTTTATCAACTACCCTATCATAAATTTTTTGAAGCAGCGTATATTCTAACTCATTGCAAATAAAATAGGAAATCCCTTTAGATGATTCTGATAATAGACCAAAACTGCCATTTGCTAAAGGAAGTAAAGGCAAATTACATGCATGTGTACCAACATCAGCATCAATCAAGTCTTCAAGACAGTATTCCAACAATATAAGCTTGTAAGATTTGGTCATGGTCATAAGAGCTTTGCTCTCCCTAAGGAAATGACGCACAGTATCAGGAGTGACCACCTTCTGCTGGAAACAAGAAGCATACTTCAAGAACATATTAAACAAGTGATTTGGCAGACGGACAACAGGCATGCCTAGTTGCAGCAAAGCCTCACCAAGTTCCTTACTACTAACAAACTCTTCATCATGAAGAAAAGCTTCAACTGGCGATACCCATTTTCCTCCTCCAACATCTGAATACAACAGAGTAGAATTACCAATACTTTTGTATATCTGCTCAACTAGAAGGCTCCACGGCTCTTCAAAAGAACCACTGGGCCACAAAGAGTAATATGAACTTTTTGGACCTAGAATCCTTTGTACATGGAGCAATAACTGTGTAAAAGTAGGAGCTATAACATCTTCAAGAAGAAGCCTGTTCCAAACAGAGCGAACTTTTCCACTTCTATCCATGTCAGCTCCATACCAAATACCACGACGATTTGATGAGACTTCAAAATATCCATTAACTTGCACATTCAATCCAGTTCTTACAGGTAATGGAAGAAAACAGAAAGCTCGACCAGGCTTAAGAACATCATTCTGCTTAAATGAAAACATGTTGAAACGGGATATAATGAGAACTTGACTTCCATAATGAGAATAAAAAACTGAGTAAGGAGTTCTGTAAAAGACCAATCAAACAAAAATATACTGAAAAGAGACAAAAATGTTTCCATTTACCAAAATGGAATTGTGTGTGTGTGTGTGTGTGAGAGAGAGAGAGAGAGAGATTGTTGCAGCAATAGATATGGGCATATAAGAGTGAGAAAACTTACATCTGAAGAATCTGATACACATGCTGCAACAGATGCCCATGGCAATAGGTGAATATCATATTCTTTGGATGCAGTAGCAGCAAAAGAACCAATCCGGCTGGATGTTGATGCCATTGTTTGGACTATGTAAAAAGTATCTATCCTCTTCTTAATCTGGTCCCCTGATGTTGCCTCACTCAAGAAATCCAATTTAAAAGCATCCATTTCACTATTTATAGAATTCCTTGATTTTGAGAGTCTCAAAAGTGTCTGTCGATGCCAGATGGTATCATCATTTGCTGAGCTGACAGAACATGAATAAAGCTTCTTTGGCTCAAGTTCTCCATCATCCCAAATATACATTTCAACAGACAGTACACTTTTGAGAAAGAGTAGAGTGAAAACTCCTTCCTCATAGAGCTGAATAAACAATGCAGAAATGTCATCTTCCAAGTACGATTGCCTTGAGAGCTTACTTCTGGATGCTTGATCTGCATTCCTCAAAGGGAAACGGAATAAAGTTCCAGCAAAAGGACTTTTCATGTCACAACCAAAAGCACAATATGGAAAGAACTGGTCTTTATATAGTGAGATGGCTGAAGAACTAACATACTCAATTCGCTTTCCAGGATTTGCTGCAGAAACATTAGGAAGGTAAACACCCTGAGGATCAAATAACACTGCGTATTTCGCACTCACAAAAGAGGGCAAATCCGTTAAATGGTACACTGAGTTGAACCCAACCCTACAAAACAATAAAAAACAATTCAGAAATATTTTGACTTGGCAAAAAATAAATAACTAAATAAACAGTATTATGTTGGAAACCCAGGGTAAAATCATCAAATATAACTGAAGCGTTAATAAGTCAATTGCAACATGTACATGATCAAATCCCATCAATCCTTCCAAAACCAGTGGCAGGCAAATATGGAAAAGAGATTAATTCATTTAAAGCCAAAACAAAGTTTAAACTTTTTCATGACGAAAACAATAAAACCATTTACAGACAAAGATGGAGGCAGTTACACGAATCCTTTAGCAAAATTCGTTGGAATCTACTAGATTCGCCTCCTCCAGTTCATCCTATATAAAGTTATATCCTTTTTTAAATCATTTAGTTTCTCCGAACTGAATTCTCTTATATTTTCTTGTGTAGTCACTATCCAGTAACCTTTCTACACCGAAAATGCACAAACCACCTCAGGCGGTTCTTCCAAATCTTATCTTCAACTGACTTAATTTCTTCAATTAGTAGATTCAAAGTTCAAAAATATATGAACAATGAAAATAAGGGCCTCTGAATGCAAGTACTTTTCCTTGTGTGGATCCAATTTCAATGGGAACATCTACATCAAGAATTCAAGTATTCTATACATCATTAGTCCGATCCATTGCAGGAACTACCTGTAATAACGAACTTACAGAATGGATCCAAAGGATTATCCTGGACCTACACCAAGGTATTGACGGTGATTCTCAAATAGCACAAAACAAAATGTGATACACCCCAACTCTTGGTTGGATATCTTCATTTGTAATTTTATTCTTCCTAGTGTTACCACAAAACCACCTATAAGCATTTCATCCCCGCTACCCCCACCTAAGTTGTACATGCAATAACAATTTTATTGAGGCCTGCAAAGTACTCCAAAGTGAATCGAAAAGAAAATTGCATAAATCGGGCCATGAGAACAATGAAGTACATTCTGAATCTTCCGCGAGCATCTTGAATTCTACCCTTATAGTTTGTGATCTTATAAGCCTCACTTCACTCTAACCATTGCCAATTTCCATACCGAATATTGAAACAAAATCAACCAAAAACTACAATCAATCAGCACTTAGCAATTGAAAAATATTCAACATTCAAACATCCAAATCTCTAAACAAAAACAAAAACTACCATTCCACATATTCCACTGCCGCCTATTGCATCAACCTAGCATCAGCACAATGAAGTACATTCTCACACTTCCAAAAACATCTCAAAATCTACTCTTACAGTTTGCGACCCCAAATAACCCTCACTTCACTTAATTTCTCCAATCATCACACCAAAAACTGACAAAATTGACGACAACAACAACTAATTAGCAATCAGCACAATGAACTACATTCCGGCACTTCCAGTAACTTATCAATCCTATGCTTCCAATTTATGACCTCATAAAAGCCTCACTTCACCTAAATCTTCCCAATCATCACCAATCACCATACCAAAAACTGGCAGAATTGACAACAACAACAAATTATCAATCAGCAAATTGCATCAGCACAATGAACTACATTCCCGCACTTCCAGTAACTTATCAATCCTACTCTTGGCCTCATAAAAGCCTCACTTCACCTAAATCTTCACAATCATCACCAATCACCAATCACCATACCAGAATTCAACAAAGCTATCAAAAAAACAACTACAGATTAGCAATTATCAATTGAAAACCAAAAAAAAGGACATAAAAAATTACCCGAATCGACCAGTCTTCCACGCCTGACCGTGCTTACTACTCCCACCAATCCTCGATATGCTCACAAAATCATCCTCCGTGAAAACCGCATCGTTATACGCCAAAAGCGCGGGACCTTGCCACTGAGCCAACCGATCAGACAACAGTGACTTGGTTCCATGGACCCTCCGGTCCAGGCAGAGACGGACGCGAGTCGCGCCCGCATCGTCGGCGTTCTGTATCAGCTCCTTCAACACGGTGGTGCCCTCCGGGTAGTTCACGAGCACCTCTCGGATCCGCCGCGTGAGGTCTACCTTCTGACCGAAGTCTTCGAGAAGGATCGAGTCCGGTGCCGGAGCCGGAGACTCCATCTTTTCCGGCGAGTCTGTGTCGTCGTCGTATTCTCTTCTTCGTCGTCGACGATATTGGCTTGGTTCTTCCCGATTCTAGACCATGGAGATTAAGAAAATTACGGGAGGAGGAAGGGAAGGGGGTGGCAAATTTGTCAGGACATTGAGGGTAGTTTGGGGATAAAATAAATTGTGTTTGTGGAGCAACGACCGAGATGGCGCGAGACGACTTGGGGATTTATTCTTTTTGGTGTTCGGTGGTTTGGTTTTGTGGGCCGAAGGAGTGATTTCAGATTTAAAATTAATAACACTTTTCAAAGTATAAATAATAGAAATAATTATTATCGAAATAAATATATTTAGCAATAGAAATATATTGTGCTGAATGAAATTTTACTAATTGAAGTCGGATCCAAACTTTCGATCAATACCCAAACAACTTAAATAGTTTAGTTATTTATTCAGTTATGTTCAAGTTTATCATGAATGCAACTTAAATAGTTTTGTTACTTATTAAGCTATGTTCAAGTTTATCATGAATGCAATGTTCGGGTCAAATAATTCACGCCTTTTCATTAAAAATTTGAAACTCACACCAACCCCACTAATTTGTAGCATGAGTTTGGATTATGATTTCTTCTAGTTGTAAATCATTAGAAATATCAGAATCTAAATAAAAATGTTGTTTCAACTCAAATTCAAGTTGCCAGTTCTAGTCGCACCACAAATTGCAAGCTATAAATCACAATAAGGTTGCATATTTGCATTGTTAATCACATAAATGCTACAAATATGTAACCTTACTGTGATTCTCAAACTCTAGCTATGTGAGTTTGATTGAAACCCTAGTCAAAAATGTATGTATCCCACTGGAGTTAACAAAATACTATAGGTTCTCTTTTTAGAGAAATTTTGACAAGAAAAAAAGAAAGCAAAAGACGAGATATAAATGAAACTATCTACTACTCAAATAACACCATCCTCTCAGAGATGTCATTTACAAGAATCCAAAAGACAAACTCAAAACAGTTCCCTTATAAAGTCACATAAAAAAGCAATAAACCAAATATAAATGACATAATTGTAGCTACTGATGATAACATTAGGCAAAATTCTGTCTTATCGATTAGAGAGACGTCACAGCAAAAGCCGTTGATTGCTCGTGAATAATGCGACTAATCATCCCCAAAGGTAGTCTTCTTTCCTGTGCCAGCAGCAGCCAGGTTAGGCTTGTTGAAACCGCCACGTCCACGGCCACCACGTCCTCCGGAACGTCCACCTCTGTCGCTGCCAAACCGGTCACCGCCAAATCGACCACCGCTGGAACGGCCACCTCTGCCAAAACGACCACCTCTATCACTGCCGAATCGCCCACCTCTGTCGCTTCCACGGCCGCCACGGCCAGCACTACCTCCAGCATCTCTTGGCTTGGCCTCCTCCACCGTCAAGTACCAACCTTCTCCCATTTCAGTTCCACTGAGCTCCAGAGCTTTGTTGAATGCAGCGGTATCACTGAAGTCAATGTAAGCAATTCTGCCACAAAAAACAATATCAATTAAGTTTAAAATAAAAACCGACAAACAACGCACCCGTCTCAATTTCAAATCACAAGAAATCAGAAAATTACAAGGGTTTGGGAAATTTTCTTGATAAAAACAATGAAATCTCTGTATAATACATACCCCTTTGGCGCTCCCGAATCGTAATCTTTTGGCACAGACAGCCTCGCGATCTCTCCACATTTGCCAAAATGACTCTCTAACGAACTCCGAACCTGTCAAATTAACATTTTTTAAACACAACAATTACATGTTAATTTCAATACATTGCTATATATTTGAGAAGTCATGGTAATAATGGTAAAATTTTACCGCATCTTCTCCGCCCTCAACATCAAAACCGCGTACAAAAACTGTGGGGCCCTGAGATCTAGGGCCTCTCTGGAAAGAGTTGCCTTCTTTGCTGGAATGAGAGAAAGCAACACAGATTAGAAACATGAAATTAGTTAAACAGATGATTTTCCAAACAAAATAAGGTTATTAGGCAATACCCAGGAGTATTGTAAGCAGAAGCACCCCTTTCACGGGCAAGGTCGAGTTTCACGGAACGACCACAAAGATCTTGACCATTCAATTCCAGACCCTATTATAAACAGGTTGAGCAAGACAAAAGTTTAATAAAAAAAGTATATAATTGTAGTTGATGATTTATGAATCTAAGAGTTACATTTGGATGACCAAGATATTACCTTCTGGGCTGACTCAAATGTATCAAACTCAACATGCCCGAAACCCTTGAAGTTGCCTTCATGGTCAGTAGCAAAGCGGACATCAACAACTTCACCACATTCACTAAAGAATTGTTCTCTGCACACAGTTAAAGTCATTGAATGAGATAGAACTAGATTTAAATCACATTCACAGCACAGATTGCAAGAATTAATTCAAATATAAAAGACCATATACGTACATATCCTCCTTAGAAATGCTATACGACAGGTTTCCACAGAAAAGTGTCTTTGAACCACCGGCAGAAGCTGGTGTTTGGGGCTGCAGCAAGTTTAATAACAACATGATGTGACAATTAGGGCAGAAAATGAATGTCAAGACAGCATAACAATCGAGAAAAGGATACTTACCGCCTGCTTGGTGTTTGTCTTGGGAGTCTCAGCATCAACCATTTCTACATCAGATCCCTTCATAACAAAATTTTAACACAAAGTTAAGTAATATTGTAAAACATACTAAAGCAATAAATCTAGGAACTCCTTATATATGAAGGATAAGGATTAAGATAGCCTTTACCTTTTTCTTGGGAGTCTTGACAGGCTTCTCTTCCTCACTCTCATCTTCATCACTATCTTCATCAGAATCATCAGATTCACCCTTTGCAGCTTTTGTAGGCTAAATATACGGAAAGGAGACAAAGTGAGTGAATATACAAACCAAATTTTGCAAACAAAGCATCACATTCAAAAATATCAAAAGTAAATACCTGCTTTGCCTTGGGAGTCTCATCATCAGAATCATCTTCATCAGAATCATCTTCAGAACTGCTCTCTTCTTTAGATGGCTTTGCAACTAGTTTAGCTGCATTTGTCTTCTTTGGTTGAGGCTCATCATCACTTTCACTATCATCAGATTCTTCAGAGCTACTCTCTTCTTTAGAAACCTTGGCGCTAGGTTTTGCCACATTTGCCTTCTTTGCTGGAGGCTCCTCGTCTTCACTATCACTATCACTGTCATCTTCGTCGCTGGACTCAACCTTCTTCTTGGCTGCAACGGGAGCAGCCTTAGGTTTTACATCCTCTTCTGAGTCAGATTCTGAATCACTGGTGTCCATCTTAGAAGCAGCAGCTGAGCCATTCTTTGCAGCTGGGGCTTGTGGCTTCTTAGCTTGAGGCTTCTGCATATTTGTTAATCATTAGCATAACATCACAACGAATATTACTACAACAAGAGAAGCTGTATACCAGTTGGAGAAAAACAGCAACACACTATAATGTGACAGCAACTAATATGTCAAAGAGAAAACAGAACACATACTTCATCCTCCTCTGAATCAGAATCAGAGTCACTCGACTCAACCTTCTTGGCAGGTACACCATTTTTAGCTGGTGCCTTGCTTTTAGGTTCCTAAACAAATAAAAAAGGCATACCACACTTTAGAACAAAAGATAAATAATTATGTCTTTAAATTAGAGACAAATATTAAGAATAACCAAGGCTTTCGAGTAAATATCACTCACTTCATCCTCAGAATCTGACGAATCTGAAGAATCTGAGCTGCTTTCTGGCTTAACTTTCTTGGCAGCAACAGCACCATTCTTAGCAGCTGCAGGCTGTTTCTTTGCTGGAGGGGCAGCATCCTGAACAACAACATAAAAATTAATTAATATTTTGAGATATTTACAAAGTAATAATAATAATAGGCAGTTCAAGTTAATTATGCAACTCACATCATCAGAAGAATCTTCATCACTGCTAGACTCTTTGACAGGTTGTTTCACTGCCTTTACAGGTGCCTTCTTTACAGGAACCTGAAAACAAGTTCACAATAGCACACCAGAAATTTTTATTTCAATTGCTTCAAAAGTTTCTAATTTTACAATCAAATTAGCATAATGTAAAAAAAATATTAGACACAACACTTTAACTAGGCAAAGCTATTACCTTCTCCTCCTCCTCAGAGTCAGAGGAGTCATCTGAGCTACTTGAATCCTTCTTCTTCTTCTGAGTCTTGGCCTCAGACAGTTTCTTCTGAACAGCTTGTTTAATACCAGCCTCTATCTTCTGTTTCTTTGCGGAAACTTTCTCAATTGCCTCTTCAGCATCTCTCTTACCTATAATTTTCATCCACAAAACACAAACAAACACACAACTTCAGCACCAAAAACATACAACTATAATCAAAATACAAATTAACACAGAACATCAAACAATGTAATACTCCTAACAAAAACAATATCACACATTCAAATATAATATAAAAATTACCAACTAACATATACAAAATCAAACAACATTCACAACATCTATTGAAAACAATACCAGACACACAATTAACGAACAAAAAAGCATATTTTCATTACATCATTCACAACTACTACTAAAGAAATCAGCAGGCATGCAAAACCAAACAAATTACCAATAAAATAACACATAATCACACAAAACAGACATCATACAAAACAGCAACAGAAAGACCATTACGTTACCTTTCTTTCCAGACTTGGGAGCTGGAACAACAGCAGGAGCGGCTTCAACCTACACCAAACCAAAAAATTAATAAGAATCTTGAAAAAAACAGAATGATTACATAAACCGAACAGACTCAAAGACATCAACGGACAATAAATTATCAAAACCGTGAGAAACTTCAAAAATATAACAAAAAAACAGCGATTTCACGAACATTTCAGGCTCGAGAGCATCAAATACATGAAAAATTCACAAATTCTCACCTTCGTGGCCGACTTCTTGCTTGATTTGCCCATGGAGATAGCGAAGAAGAGGTCGAGGTAAAAAGAGAAGCGAAACTGGTGAGCTCTGCAAAACCCTAGGAAGCGATATTTAGGGTTTTGGGGAGCGAAGAGGACAGAGAGACAATGGTGAGTGAGAGAGTGAGCGTATCATTATATACAACTCTGTGTATCTAAAACCCTAGGAGTGTTTAGAGATATTTTTGAGTTCTGTTTCGTTGCTTGCGCCTCCTTTCGGGTCTTTTTGTGGGCGGTGATCTGGGCCGCCCGTTTGATGATCCAACGGAAAGTAGATGTGGGTTGGGCCTTGATGGAGAGGAGGGTTTTGGGTCCAATAAGAGGTTTATTATTTTAGAGTTGATCTACTATCGCCTTATTTATTCTTTACTAGTATCTGACTCCGTGCGTTGCACGGAATTCGTTTTAACTTCAGTAATTTACCACAAACCGAATTGTTCATCTAATTATATATGTGGGGTGAGACGTTTGAATTTGCCTCACTTCAGTGATTTACTACAACTTTTTTTATACTTATAAAAAACTATAAATTGTTTTTATATAACAACCTTATACACACGTTTGGAATTTGAAATTATGAAGAACAATGCAATTTTT
>JAYMTF010000063.1:0-60816 GCA_036897485.1 Pelargonium nanum
ACTACCTTATTAGTGCAACTGATATAAAATTATATCAGTTAACTGATGTACATATTACTCATAGATGAAATACATAACATTGCTAGAGAAGAAATTGCTCAGACAGATTATGTGTTATATTAATTTCAAATTAATATCACTTAAATATAATTTATCACTATTTTTTTTCTTGAAGAATATAATTTATGAACGTTTCAAATAAGAATATAATTTATGAAACTTTCAAATTAATATAATTTATTATTTGTGGGCTTGAATAAATCAGTTTACTTCAGTATCTAGCAAGAACTTTAACCATGGGCTTAGAGAATGGGCCTTTCTTTTAGGTGTGAGTAAAGCCCAACAAGATCTAAACTATCGAAACAAGGCCTAGCTAGTAGCTAGTTTATGCTGTGAACCACCTCATCTCTGCTGCACTCCACCACAGACAATCCCATACTCCCAAAGTCAAATTTGATGGATCACTTGCTTCATTTGATTCTCTGTTTTATCTGTGGAGTCCACATCTTTAACTAATCTTCTTTATGATTAGCAGACTCTATCTTAAATAATTGTCTCTTAAACTCACACAATTAAATGCATCTAATCCTTGAAACTTAGACTACATTTAGAAAGAAAAAAAAAAAGAAAAATGTTCAAAATGGTCCCCGACCTATCCAGTTCGTGCAATTTTGGTCTCTGAACTATCAAACGTGTCATTTCAGTCCATAAGATAGGAGAAAGAGCCAATTTAGTCCAAACGTTACCAAAAATCGAGCCGTGTAAGGACATTTCGTCAAAATCAGAGACAGAATCTGTTAAGTCTTGATGACGTGGCAAAAATTAATATTAACGGTTCTGTCAGTGAATTTGAAGAAATGTCCTTACACGGCTCAATTTTTGGAAACGTTTGGACTAAATTGGCTCTTTCGCCTATTTTTTGGACTAAAATAACACGTTTGGATGTTCAGAGACCAAAATGGCACGAACTGAATAGTTCATGCACCATTTTAGAACTTTTCCCGAAAAAAAAAAAGAGAACTTTAGTATGAACTATCACTGTCGATAATTCTGGAAGCAACAACAAAAAAGACAAAATAAAAAATAAAATAGGCTAGTCCTTAAATTACACACAAAATAAAAAGTATAATGATTAATGAATGGATTATAGTGTCAACACAGTGGGGTGAGAGCTAGCAATTTGGATGAAACTTTGACACTTGAAATTTGATTCAAGCTTACATAAAATAAATATTTTGTAATACAATTTAAACTCGCACTTCCTTCGAGTCATGTACTGGGGTAGAAATTTTCAATTCAATTTGATATGATTTCGACACTCGTTCACCTAAAGCTCAAAATTTAGACTCTACCTCCAGTCTTCTTAATGCAAGAAATATTTTTGTGGATTTTTGTAGCATAAAATTTGCCTCATCGTGTTTCGAATTGGATTTGACATTGAAAAACTACATATCAGGTCATAAAAGACTCACCCTCATCTGCGCAATTTTTGAAAAACTCGCAACCGAGATAAACTCATAACCCTTGGAAGTCAGATTCAGGTTAATATAACTCACCCAAAACCCTAATTGCCAGTTGTGCCCCTATAATTACCAAATTATAATATTTTGCCACCTTCACATTTGAATCAAATCCTTTCAATCATGGCATCTTTTGTACTTTAACAATAATATATACACAAACATATATATTAACACAAAATGGTGGCCAACTTGATGTTAAAAAAAAAACAATTATCATATTCATGCATATGATGAAATTGGTCATTCTTGACCAATAGACATTAAGTTGACCTTCTTCTTGCACTATATAATCCTAGCTACTATCAAACAAGAATACCAACAACACAATCTCACAATCTTCTAAAAACAACCCAGAATTTTTTTTTAAAATCAAGAGAGCTTTTTGTTTGATCTTCAATGGCGGTTCATGTGAATGTGATTGGTTCTCAGTACTGCAATGCGGATTCGAGTGAAATTGGAATGGTGAGTTCGGTTTTGCCGATGAGCGAAAGCAATTTTTTGGTGACGGACATGAACAACAAGCTCATTTTTAGAGTCAACGACACTTCCACCACTTTTCATAAACAACGGGCCTTGGTGGACGCCGCCGGTACTACCATCGTCACTTTCCGGCACAAGGTTAGTTTAGTAATTTATTATTCAATGTTTTTTTTTTCTGTCGAGTCTGATTGGTGGTTGGTTTGAACAGATTTACATTAGTTCTTGATTCGACCATCCTGAAACTTGAACTCTTTTCAAATTCGGAAAAAAAATGCCTTCTATACCCGAATCCAAAATATATTTGACTTGAGGTTTGAATTGTCATCTCTAACGAGACGTGTTATTCTAAAGCTGACAATTTAGACCGAACATGTGAGAACCAGAATTTGAATTTGCTACACAGTGTTTAGGTTGTGTAAAAATATAAACCGATAAATTTTTGAGTTGGATTGAAATTTCAATAGAAAACATATCCGGATTGAGTTGGATAAAATCACTCTAATTCACACATTTGCTATGTAAACCCGGCACAACACGCACTTTGCATAGACTTGCGCCTCTTCCAGGTCAAATTTGGGTCTTTTCAAAAGTCGATCCGAAATTCAAATTGTCAAGTACTCTATTCGATTTGACAATAAAAGATTAATAACTTAATATTTTTCTAATTAAATCAACTCGTCTTTCAAGATTTAATTTTGAACATATTTGTCAATGTAGCAAATGAGTGCACATCACCGTTGGCAAGCATTCAGAGGAGATAGCATAGACAAGGACGACTTAATCTTCAAAGCCAAGCAATCATCTATGATTCATTCTGAAACTGACTTAAACATCTACTTACCAAGCAACGAGGAGGAAAAAGTATGCGATTACAGAGTAGACACATCATTCAAATTCTACGCCGGTGATTCTGACACAAACATCATTGCCGAGGTACGTTTGTTTACAAATAAACTTATATTTAACACGAGTTCTTAACTGTCGCGTTACTCCGTCATCGTGTCTAAAAATGTAATTTTGAAAAATGCAGGCTAAGGAGCATACGGTGAAAGTGGAAGCAAATGTAGACATATCATTTATAGCATCTCTTGTGGTTCTTCTTGATGGAATCAGCCAACAAGTGGAAGAGAATCGTGCAATTCGCAAAGCTTTGCTAAAAGGTGGAGCCAAAGGAGCTGCCAATGCATTTTAATACTCATCAAATAATTCTTTAGAATTTTTGCGTGCGCTCTTTATTTGTAGCTTCGGTTCTGATTTTAAGTAGGTTGAAATTAGACGTCTATCTTGACGATTGTGTAACTTATTAACTATTTCGTTTTTTATTTTTTGTAATGTTACTTGATTCAATTGAAATAAGAAAAAAAAATTATTCTTGTTGTTTATTTTTATTTTTGTCCTAATAAAAATCACTTCCAAATTCAAATGTATTATGTTTTTTTTAACAACCGAATAACTTTTATTAATAATTCAAATCAGTCAATAACATAGGATAAATCTCAGAAGGGGCCTGTAAACCCGACCACTCTTGCAGACCTAACATCGAACTCGAGGACCTAACTAGTGCATGGGCCATCCGATTCGCAGATCTCCGAACAAAACCTAACTCCGACCCAGCTATATCTAGTAAAACAGACCGGATATCATCATGTATTATGTTAATATGTAATAAAACTGTGGGTCACATACTGATCTTCTCTGTCTAATAAGGTTTACCAAACTACCCCTTATACCAAGTTGGTAATTGATGCTGTGGACCACCTCACCTCTTATGTTAATAAATGCATTTACCTGGTCAAAACTATACTGCTTAGTTCCATTTATTTTATTAAAAATAAATTATAAGAGAAAACTCTAGTTTACCTATAATTTAAAGGATATTACATGTAATATGGTCCAATGGAATTGGTCAATTTGTTAAAATAAACGTATAAAAATGATTTTTATAGATGATTCGTTTGGTGCGAATGCTTTTTCTAAAATTCATTTTTTATTGAATAATTATTAAGGGTCAATTGCGCGCCATTTATTCTAATTTGAATTAAAAGATGTGACCATTAAACTTTATTGTTTTGTAGTTATAGAGCTGACAATTTAAATTTGGTGGTAGACATTTTAAACTCTATTTGTATTCTTATAGATTTGTCGATCACGTAAAAATGAGATTATGTTGATACTTTAGATCCGTTCTAATATTAAAAAATTGCACACCTAACTCAATCCGAAAAGAAAATAAGAACGTCTCAAAACCCAATTTCTCAAATTGTATGTCCCTATCGTATTCAATAATATGTAGATATATATAAAATGGTGGGCAACTTAAAAATTAAATGCTAGAACATGTCACATTTATGCATATAATAGAGTTGCTCATAGTTGACCCATAGCCATTGCGTTGACCTTCCCTTCCCTTGTATAATTAAACACAATCTCAAAAATCTTCCAAACAAATTAAACCGAGAAATTATAATTTCAGATCAAGAGAGGTTTTTGTGGTGCTTCAATGGCAGCTCATATGAATGTGATTGGTTCTCGAACGCGAATTCGATCGAAATCGGAGTGGTGAATCCGGTTTTGCCAACGAGCAAAAGCATTTTCTTGGTGACGGACATGAACAACAATATCATCTTCCGGGCCAACGACACTTCCACTGCTTTTCATAAACAACGGGTCTTGGTTGACGCCGCCGGTGCCACCATCGTCACTTTCCGACATAAGGTTAGTTTAGTAATTTAACACAATCTTGATTTGAATTGCATCTACTAATTTCGACCATCAAAATTGAGTCGATATCAGATAGAGGTGACAATTTTGGATTTGTTCGGATTCGGTTGATAAGCCTAATTTAAGTCCATTGTGAAAAGGTTTCGGGCTCGTTAGGGGTTTCAGGTTGCAACTCAGGTCTAATTTCACCTTTTTAGGTAAAGTTTGAGAATTCATATAAAACTATTAAATTATTCCATAAGTTAAGCTATTAATTCACTTTTTAGTTAAATGAACTCATTTTTATTTTATTTGTTGTGATTGTTAATTTTTGTACGTTTTTGTGAATTTATGTAGTCAATGAGTGCACATTACCGTTGGCAAGCATTTAAAGGAGACAGCAAAGAGAAACATGATTTAATATTCAGCGCGAAGCAATCTTCAATGATTCACTCCAAAGTCGACTTAAACATCTACTTAGCAGGTAACGAAGACGAGAAAATATGCGATTAAAAACTAGACAGCTCGTCCGTGTTTCACGCCGGAGATTCCCACTCAAACGTTATTGCCAAGGTACGTTTAGTTGGTAATAAATAAATTAACACGAGCACTTAATTGTTCAGGCTAAATTAATTGTAGGTAATTTTGAAAAATGCAGGCTCAGGAGCATATAGTGAAAGTGGAAGCAAATGTTGATATTGCATTTATAGTATCTCTAATTGTTATTGTTGACGGAATAAGAGAGCAAGAGGTTCAAAATCGTGCTCTGCGAAACGCTGCGTTTAAAGGTGGAGCTGTAGGAGGTGCAGGAGTTGCCAATGCCTTTGAACTAATTTGAATACTCATAAATATATATATATATATGTATGTATGTATGTATGTATGTATGTATGTATGTATGTATGTATGTATGAAGTTCTTGTTTATATGTTTTCATGATTTTAGTGATGGTGTTATGAATTAGAAATTTGTTTGGGACGATTTATCAGACATTGTAATTGTAACGGTTTTCATTCTGAAGTGTACGTTCTAGAGCATGGAACGACCACAATCTAAATAGCAATATCTCCTTTTTTCGTCGTAAAATATTATTATTGAGAAAACTTTATCTTTTCCAGCAAAATACATATATTTATGGGGCAGTTAATCGTGTTGTTAGGTTTGAATATTGCGGTCAACGATTTGAGTGTGAAAAACGAAAGTTCAGATAAACAAATTAACAAAAGTTTTTCTTAAAAAATATGGTGTGAATTATAGTCAAGAATAAAAGAGTGAGACGAAAAGACAAAAAACGAGACTTTGATAATCACAAATTGGGTTGTAGTGAAATAGACATGCGAACAAGACCAATAAATATTGTTTACTAATTAAATTGCATGTATATTCTATTTTGAGGTCGTTTGAAGGGCGTTTAAGTAATTTTAAAGTGAAGTTTGAAGCAAAAAAGCCTCTAGCTCAATCAATTTTTTAAAAACCTTTATAATATTTGACCCAAATATTTTAAACATGAGCATCTTTTGTATTTTTTTTTTTATCGGCAACATGAGCATCTTTTGTAGTTAATATTAATATAAATAAAATAGTGGGCAACTTGACAAATAAAAATAATAAAACAATAGTCACATGCATGAATATGACCAAGTTGGTCATTGTTGACCCATTGACCTTCCTCTACATTATATAGAGCTTCATTACAAAACAAGAACACCAACACTTTCTCATAAAAAAATCTTCCATATCCAGAGAGCTTTGCTTGAATCTTTGTAGTGTTTCAATGGCAAATCATGTAAATGTGATTGGTTCTCAATACTGCAATGCGAATTCGAGCGAAATCGGAGTGGTCAGACCGGTTTTGCCGACGAGCGACAGCAATTTCTTGGTGACGGACATGAACAACAATATCATCTTCAGGGTCGATGACACATCCTCTTCTTTTCACAAACAACGGGTCTTGATCGATGGCGATAGTAATATTGTTGCCACTTTCCGACATAAGGTTAGTTTAGTAATTTCACCGTTTTCGGGGGTTTGATCGAATGGTTTGTTTGGTCTACTTGTAGACTAGAGCTGACAATTTATATAGTGACACAAAACGAACACGCCACAAAATTTGCGTGTTTGGACTCACATTTTGTAATCGTCTTGTTTTCGTGTGGTCCTCCAAAAAACGCGCACACACTTACATGTATAATAATAAGTTAGTTCTAAATTTATAATAATGTATAAAACATGTTGGGTTGAGTCGTTTTTGTGTCAATCATGTCGTAGCAACACATTTGATTAAGTTAATGTGTTAAATGTGTCATGTTTGTGTTTAACTGTTCAACATGATTACAAAATGAATCGTATTCGTGTAGGGTCATATAGCATACGGTCAACCTATGGCACGATACTCACTCACAAATTAGTAGTTCTATTACAGAAATTATGACTACATTGAATTAGAGTCGACGAATTAGGTCCAAACCCATGAGTACTAGAATACCCGATTCACATATTTGCAGGTTTATCTGAGAAACATCTGTGGAGTGGGTCGAGCAACTTGCACTCAACCCACTCCACTTCCAGAGCAAATTAAGAATTTTTCGCCCTTTTGGGCAAACAGTCTACGGGCTATATTGACATAACATGAAAATACTGAGTTTGTGTCTACAAAAAGTGATCCAATAAACATGTGAGAGTGTCCATGCCTCGAGCTATGCTCGATTTTAATCACATTCCATGAGTCATTGCTGACCCGACCTGATAATATTGGATTGGGCCTTGTAATGCTTATGTAGAAAATGAGTGCACATTACCGTTGGGAAGCATTTAGGGGAGATAGCAAAGACAAGAAAGATTTAATCTTCAAGGCCAAGAATTCTTCAATGATTCACTCCAATGTAGACCTAAACATCTACTTAGCGAGTAACGAGAACGAGAGAATATGCGATTACAGAGTTGACAGCTCACTCGTATTTCATGCTGGTGAATCCGACACAAATATCATCGCCGAGGTGCGTTCAATTACTAATAAATTTACCAACACGAGCTCTTAATTGTTCCGTTATTTATATCATCATCCCTAAAATTGTAAAATTGTAATTTTGGAAAATGCAGGCTAAGGAGCATACAGTGAAAGTGGAAGCAAATGTTGATATAGCATTTATAGTATCTCTAATTGCTATATTTGATGGAATTAGCGAACAAGAAATAGAAAATCGAGCCATACGCAATGCATTGCTAAAAGGTGGAGCTAAAGGAGCTGCCAATGCCATTGAATAGTCTTGAAAGTTCGAGCCTCCTTGTTGACGGTTTACGGTGGGATTTGTGGGGTGGAGTTTAGGGTGACGCTCCCTTCGGAAATGAGAAACATTGTTACTTCGAGTATGATGTCCCATTGCTGATAAAAAAAAAGTCTTGAAAATAATTAGTATAAATAATGGGGTTAGAGCTAACTAAGAAAAAAAAGTTTTCAAGTCTTTTTTGTATTTATACTAGATTGAGTTTGAATTAGAAATTAGATGGGACAAGAATGAAATTTGTTCCTATAGTCATTATCTTTGTTCGTGTTTCGTTTGTAATGTCGTTTTGTTCAATGATTTTATTCATGTTGTTCGGTTTATTAAATTTTGTTCGGTAATGAAATTGTTTGAGTCATTCATCTACATTAAAAAAAATATAAACTGAAGGGTTGACATAGTGGATTCAAGAATTCATATATTCGAGTTCAAATTGTCAGCTTTACTTTCGGTTTGGGCCCTTAGCTATCAATTTAACTTGTAGAGCTTACTTATCTATAACTCTGGTCTATGGGCCCAAGCCCAATAGTTGGGTCTTATACTTTGTATTAGCTTCTGTGGTCTGGTGGGCCTAAGCCCAATAGTTGGGCCCAAATATTACATTACTACGTATAATAAGTTTTTTTTTTTAATAAAAAAAATAGAATTGTTAGTTGACCTAACAAATGCTAAAATAAGAGTTTTATTTTGGAAAAACTAAAAGAAGTGTTGTTTTCTTATTATTTTGTGTTTATATGAGATGCCAAAATAAAGATGCAACCAACATGATGTTATGTGTCCATTACTCTTTACTAATCATTAAATTAAAATTATATATGTCAATTAATGATCTAAATATTAAATATATATTGACTTAATAATATAGAGCTCCATGTTTGACTCGTCCTGTATATGACTACAACAGCACGCACCATATATGTCGATTGCATGTGTGTATATAATTGCATTTTCTAAATTTTAGTTCTAATTCCTTAAAATGCATTCATATTTAAATATTAGAGACAATTAATTATGAGAAGATGCATAAATCATTTTATAATGTGTATACGATGTGCAAAAATTATTGTAAGAAAAGCTATCACAGATCAATCACGCATCGACATGATATTGACTAATGTTTGTAAGTATAAATACTATTTTTATAAGAAATAAATAAGGTTTATATTTTGTCGTTGCTCACTAGATTTGTACTGTTTTAAAATCTTCAAGATGTAGATGTTTATTCTCACGTTCAAATTAAATTTTAATTATTACACGCAAAGATTTTCATGTTTATCTAGTGTTGTATATAATTAATTAATTAAACTCTTACTTTATTGTAAAATGTTTATTAATACATTGACCTAAAGTCTCCACGTCAATGTATCTGTTTATTACAAGTCTTTTAGTTCGTTAAATTCAAGACCAACTACTTTGAAACATGGTTTCCAAATTACCAATCCCCAAGTCAATTTTTATATTATATTTTTATCTTTGTTGTCCCTTGCTTATGCCTTAAAATGGTAGTATATACCTGAATCTAGCTTAAACAAATTAATGAAGGAAGATAGATCCAATGAATAGAGGAGAAAAAAAAAACTAATGGTCCCATAGTGGTGTTTCTTGAGGAGTTGAGGGTACCATTAAAAGTAAAATAATTTCATAGGAATTTGAAACAAAAATGCAACTTAAACATTCTAATTAAAATACAATATATCATTCGTTGAAGCAGGTGATGAAACACGTTTAACTGCAAAAGCGGTTATCCTAATATACTCAGTCATCCATAGGTTTTTGGTTCTTCTACGGGATCTAGCGAAACATGTCAACGATCATGAGTACTAATGCCGAATGTGGGATCGAAAACAACTAGTTTGAAAGGAGCATGAACTACTCTATTTGTTGATTGCCAAACAAAAGCAAAACTTACAATATAGTCAAACTCACTAGCAAAATTCAAACAATCACCTAAAAATTAATCAGCACACAACAACCATCACATGGAGACAAACTCTTAAACGGTGAGTTGACAGACAACGTCAGGTTCTACAATTACTCGTTTAAACTTCTGTCTCTTTTGATTGTTGGGCACCACACAAACCAACCTTATCTTTTGTTAAAAAAACTAAAAAATTCCCTTCGTACTATTTTTCAATAGTTCTTTCAATAGGATTTGCATCATATGCGTTTAAGAAAAACACTAAGAATAATATTTAGTTAAGATTCAATTTACTATATATACAATCAACTCTAAACAAATGAGGCATCTTCATCTTGTGTGTTTAATTTGGAGTAATTTTTGTTAACATCAAAGAACAAAGACACACCACCAAGCGCGTGGATCAAATGGTAAGGGGTTGTTCTAGCTTAATCTGAGGTCTCGAGTTCGAGTCTCAGAGAATGCAGTTGCGTTAAAACTTGGTAGGGAGAGCTTTGTCGCCCTTGTGGTCCTACCCGACTCAAATGAGGATTAGTCTGGGTGTGGTAAAACGGCTAAAAAATGTCCTCTCAGGAACCTCATGGTTTAGAAGAAAAAAAAAGAACAAAGACACAAAATCAACACAGGAAACACACAAAATCAAATTTCCTCGTACGAAAATATGGTGTCGGGTCTTTGTTTCCATGTCCTCTTCTTGGTGCATTGCATGCCCAAAATTATATAGACCCTCTCTAGGCTTCTCTTGCTTGATGCATTGAACCATTTTGTTGTTTACTTAACCACCCTTTAATTTGTTTAACATCTATCATCAAATCTATAAAGTTTACACATAAAATTTAACAAAATGGGAAGGACACAATAATTTTTTGAGTCTTTTTATGTAGCATATGTTTTGTGCATGGCCTTAAATATATACAAAAAAAGATGATGTCATTTCAATTAAAAATGTCTAATGGATCAATTACCAAAAAAATCTCTCTTTTTCAGTACAAATAAATTCATAAGAAATAATAATATTGAAAAAGACTATAATACCTCAAAGTGATCTCATAATGCAGAGAGTTGGAGGGCGCTTGGTCATTTTGAGTTTCATATGTTGTTCACAAACGCGAGTGGTTTGGAGGATGTTTTGGTCATTTTGATGTTCATACGATGATGTTCACAAAAGCCGAGTGATCTAGTTTGTTTGTTAGTCCTTACGTGAACAGCTTCCGAACTTAAAAGCGCTAAATCAGATGCACCGTGTACATATTGATACATAAATGAATGGCTATCCCAACCGATCCATTAATTTGTTTGTATAATTTGCAAGACACATAATTTGTCTCAAGTTGAATAAAAATCAAAACCCATGTGTTGGTGTCTATGAAATGTTTCATTAGTCTCCAAAACAACCTGCATGTATTCATAAATATGATGAGAAGACGATCATGGAACATGTTGGCTGCAATTTAGGTTATTGTTAATATTTCAGAATGTTCATAGATTTAGTCTTTTTTTTTTTGCTTGGTTTGAGATTATCATCTTAATTTAACCTCAAGTAGCAGTACTAAAAGCACCCAGATACAATGTATTTGAAGAAAATTAAACAACAATATAGTTTTCAATTATCATCAAAATGATCTTTATCAGAAGATGATGTCAATCTTGGGACTGAGCTATAAACCACAATCACATTGGTTTTCATTTAACGCGTACGTTTTTCAAGTAAATCATAGTTATAGATCTACAAATACTGTTGTACGACATCAACAAGTAGTTTTCCGCCAAACCAAAGTTAAAATACTGCATCAGTCACATTAGTAAAGCAAATGAAAAAACTGACAAACGAAAACAACAAAAATCATTATATACTTCAAAAACTAAATCGATTGAGTCATTACACTCGGACATATCCAATTAAATTAAATCATTTGACGTTTTTCAATTAAGTTGATCGACATGACAGATCGTGTCAACCGTCCGAAGTTTAGACCAAACCCTCCCACTACAACAACCATCTAGCCCCAATTGTTGGGTTGGTGCACTCCCAAGTCTTGTGGTGTGGGGCTCAACTGGTTTTTTTGGTACTTGTTGTCATTATGAATGATGGTGTGATGATGGAGCTTTGAAAATTTCCATCTCATTGCACACTACAATGGAGGCAGCTAGAGAAGACTTTGGCCAGTTGGTTTGGTCTGGTCTGGTTTGTTTTGGTCCTCAATACATTTATGACTCTACAACCATTTGTTTGCTTCCTCATTTTTTGCTTTGAAATTTCAATTTTCACACTTCAAAATTCAAAATGGTCCTTCCTTTCATTTTCCTCTGGAAAAATCATGTTGCTATTGAATTTTATCCTCCAATTTCTCCCACTAACCTACTGTTTTTTTTTATCAGCAATAGGTACTTTTATTCCAGTAAAAAATTGCGAGAAGTACAAAAAGGCCCAAGGCATGTGAAAACGGAAGAGAACAGCATGCTCAAATTGAAAATACCAAAATACATTATGGCAAGTGAGAGAGTGTGTGAGACCCAAGACAGATAAGACACTCTAACTGTCATTAATGGGGAAGACGCTTGAGGTTCCCTATGCCAAAATCCATTAAATGCATCAATGGAGAATTCGAGGAGCTAAATTGAAAACCGAACAGTCAAATCGAAAAGTCGGAGCGATGGTGGAAGACGACCGGCGATGGGATCACGGCGGCGACGATGGCTTCAACGGCCATGACGGGTTGAGTTCAGATGCCGCACATGACGCACTAACCTACTGTTGCTTGAATGCTTTCATAGTTTTTTTTTTATTGTATGTGAAAATAACACTTCAAGGTAGTTTCTAATTAAGCATTAGTCTACTATATACGTTAGCTTCAGTAAAAATCAAACATAAAAGATAACGAGGAGTTAATAACGTTTTAATAACATCTTGATCGTACTGAGTTAGTCAATCAAATTCCTTAATTACTGATTATCAGTGAATATCAAATTATTTAACTGATAACACTTATAACATTAATTTTGAAAACAATGTTGAAAGCGTAAAAATTATGAGTTGACCCACATTGTCGACTATATTGGTCTTTTAGTCGGTCTTCCTCTTTAGCATATGATAAATACGTAATGATAATTTCTCATCTTTGCACGTTTAATAGACAGTGAGTAGAGGAACCAAACAAACACGTAATCGTATCCTTAAATTTAGCTATTGAAAAAAGTTAGTGCCCACACAAAAAAGAAAAAGAAATTCCCATTTCAAGAACTTTATTTTCTCATGCAATTCTTTTCATTTTTCAATGCTTTATATCTGTAGTTCATAGCTGCAAGAACAGAACAGACAATTTGAATCTCAGACTCTCCATCAGAAGAAAAAAAAATGAAATTTGTGCACAGAGCCTCACATTGCTTCTTTGGAAATGCTTTACACTTTCTAAAGAAAACACAAATTGCTTTCTTAAAGTTTCAAAAGTGCTTTTGAAAAGCAAAATATGTTTCTCTCCTATATTAAAACTTGATGCTACTCTTATCGAAGGATGACGATCGAAAAACGATTATTCCATCGGAGCTGGTTCTCTTACCTTTCGACATAAGTCTACCTATTCACGTGCATATCTAGTGCCTGTGTTTATCTCTCTTATCCAGTGTGGCACGTGAGAGTAGTGTTAAGTGCCCAAGTCAATCCCTCTTATCCCGCTCACTTGAAATACTAATTAGTTAATCCATCTATAAAAAAACAAAGATATTTTAAAGGCAATAATATGTGTTACAAACTTAAGAAAAAGACTAAAACAAACTTAAGCTAAATCATGTTTTTGTTTTTCAAGATTCAAACACATAACAGACAAGTACTAAAATAAGAAAAGCTTGTCCACAGAAAAGCATATGCTAAATGGATAAATTATCATCAAAACAATTATTAGATTGAGCAATATTAAAATATTCTATAAGAATAAAAAAAAATTGCAAATTAATCCCCAAAACCAAAACAGTATTTTATCTATTAATTATTTTATTATTATCATCATATATGATTCATGAATGGCATGCCATTTACGTGTAACCACATGAAATATAAATTATTTTAAGTGCATGTAATTGTGAACTACCACATGTACATTATACATAGTATTATACAAACAAAAAATATTCAAATTCATACAATTTAATCATTTTTTAATATTAATTTATTTATTTGTTGCCTATTGAAGCAACATTTCTTCATAAACCTTGCTAAAACACAAACTCATGTTTGTCCCTTGCTTGATTCAAGACCCACAAGACTTGCCAAAACCCACCCACCCTTCCTACAAACTCTCATGCTTGTCCCATGGCTTGATTCTAGCTCAAAAACCATTACCTTGTTCATGTAATGACACTACTAATCATCCCCCACTACACTAGATACTTTTTGAGACAAATTCTAACTAGAATGGTCCAAACGAAACGGATCAACGAACATGAGAACTTTTGGATCCAAAGAGTTCCAAGGTAGCTAAACTCAAATACATACGATGATTCAGGTTTTAAGTTGAGTTCAAATTGTGCGTATTTGTTTTCATATTTAAAATGTCGTACTCAAATTCAATCCAAAAAGAGTTCGAACGAGCTTTGAATCCAAATTCAAGTTTTATAAGTGAAGTGTGCGAGCTAGTGCGTATTTAATACACATTAGTGTGAAAGAAAAACGGGTTTATCGAGTTTGAAGAGTCTACATAACCTAGTCCAAATTGAAAGCTCAACTCTTAAGTAGAGTTGTAGCGGTGCCAATGCCAAGATTCGATCTATTTTGATCGAGTTGGTACAAAATGATCCGAGCTTCAATTCGGATCATCATAAATAAGTTCATTATGTGAATTTGTCCGAACCAAACCAAAAATTTCATTACATAACTTTGACTTAATCCGACTCGAAAGTTCGTCAAATATAATACCAAATGTTCACGGGTTTATGTCCAAATTGTCAGCTATACTAGCGTAAAGTATCATATTGCAAAGTAGAGATGAACATATATGTAATTTCACTTAAAAGTTTTAAGTGCTTCAAAGCAAAACAAAGCTTGAGCACAGAACAGAGTACAGAACCAGATAGATACAGACTTCACTTTCTTCCATTTTCTGCATAATTAAACCCTAAAAAAAAGAACTAATCTCTCTGAAATGGTCATCATAGCTAAAAGCAACAACCCTCCTACTATTGCTTTACATTTACATCAAAAAACACTAAACCACATTTTCAAATATCCTCTGTTTTTTTCTTCATCTTTCAAAATTACAAGGAAACAGAGCCTCCTTCACTTGAACTTCTTGCTGAATCGATCCATTTGTCGCTTGAATATCTCGATAAGACAGAGCAATCTGAGAGAAAAGTTGAAGATTTGAGTTAGATTAAGAACATGATTGATCAAAAATTGAAGCTTTTTTATGGGTTTGAGAGTGATTCAAGATTCATACCACTACTTGAAATCGACTTGATTGAGTCACTGCTTGATCGAGAAAGCATTGAAGATTCTGAGACCAGAGAGCAAAAAATTAGTTAAAATTCAAACTCTAGATTCGAAATTTGAAGTTTTTAATTGGAGAAATGTTTATACCTCTTGAAGAATTGAACGATCTCTTGCAATGTAGAATGGCGCTCTGGATTCCATCATTTTGCTGCAGCAGCGAGTCGTCCCTCCTCGCCGGAGACTCGATTCCGACGGTCGACGACGCAGATTTGCTCTTCCCGAAGGTCTTTTTGCTGACCCGAGTCCTAGATTGCGTCGCCGGAGACGCCGACGGAGAAGACATTGACGAAGCAGCACAGAGCTTGCTCTTCTCGCCATTTTTCTTCGACGATTTCACGATCAGCTTCAAGTACCTTTGGATCGCATCTTTCGCGAATCGCTTCGAAGCGGACGCGTCACAGATCGCCGATTCTTCGCCGGAGCTCCGTTTCTTCTCCAATTTAGCCTTCTCTACGCCGTTGTCTCTGTTTTTCGCTTCCTCTGTTTTCTGGGTCTTTTTAAAGACTCGAAATTTCGGAGCTGATTTGAGCACGGAGATCGGAGATTGTGGCTTCGGTGAAGAAGACGGAGGTGAGGGCTCAATGGGTATGATTTTTCTTTTGGAGAAGACATCGCCGGACAAATGGGTCTCTTTGTTGCTCTGTTTCTCGCCGTTGAAATCAGAAACAGAGAGCTCCAAATCGAAGAACGAATCTTCTTCTTCCTCTTCGATTTCGATTATGGGACTTGAAATTCCGGTGGGTATGGTGGTGGTGAGGGCGGTGGGTCTCCAGAACTTGAGGAAATTGAGAGCTTCCATAGCTGATTCTGAGCTGAGACGAGAAATGGGTGTGTTTGAGTTTAGGGTTTTGATGGGTTTTTATATTGGGTTTGGAGATAAAGACGAGAGCTTTGGTGAAAAAAAATTCACATCGATTTGTGTAGTTTTGAAAATGGTGTTTCAGAGAAGCTGAGTGAGAGAGTGATGTAAGCTTTTTAGAGAGAGAGAGAGGAGGTTGCTTTTGAATTTTGTTTTGTCTATTTTTGTATGGTTTTGGAAATTAAAAATTCCATTTTTTGTTTTTATTTTCATGGAGGAGAGAGAAGAGACTGGTCTTAGAGAGAGAAAGAGGTGACGTATAGAGTTTGGTGTATCTATAAAGTAGTGAGTTTCAGACTACAGGGTAGAGAAAACAGAGTCCTATAGTTTTCAGAGTTCAGAAACCAGAGCTTATTTTCTTCAATTTCTACCATTACTACAATGTAGAGGTAGCTGTTCGGGTTTCGAGTCGGGTTTGTGTTGGTTTTTATCACGTTCGATTTGAAAATGTTTACTTGATTCTAGAGGGAGGTGAATTCATTCGTGTTGCAAGTGTTGAGTTTTACATGCATGGTCCCGAGCTGTGAAATTGGTTGGACTCATTTTATGTGACTTGAATTCGAGTTTTAGATAGTCATAGATTTGGAGTCAAATTGTAATGATAACAATTCGTGATGATGAGTTATTTTGTTATCTTATTTAAGTGACTCAATTTAAATATGAAGCGATTATTAAATAAGTTGATTTATACGCGTAAATAAGGTGATTGAAAGTTCTAGATTTCTTCTATAGAAAAAGTATATAAATTTTTTCCATATTTGTCTTCGAATCTAATTTTCACAACTATAAACCTATAAAAATCTTTGCATGAATGCATACAAATATGAAATAACTTGATAATTGCATATAAAAAAATACATATAAAACATACCCAATATTTGAGCATTACATACAAAAATACGAAAGGAGATTTGAGAATCTTTGTCATTTGTTTTCTTCAATCTCTGCTCAGAACACACTGTGCAACAAAACTGGTGAAGATGGTGACGAGAAACTTCCAAAAAGAAGAAAGAAATTAAAATAAAAACAAAGAAAACGTAAGGTCATGTTACTGTTAGCTTTTACTTTTCAACAGTCTTTACAAAAAAAAATCTATACAAATATATATATATACACACATATATATATATATATATCTGCAGAAAAAGCTGAAGTGAAAGCCATTGGTGCAGCTATAAGCTATAAGCTCACGCATGTTTTGGACCAAACAAAAAGCCATTTAAAGCTTAAAGTTGAAAGATGGTGAGAGAGTTGGTTCAACTTCAACAATGGTTTTCAACTAGAAATATGAACCCTAGAGCTTCACATTCATAAAAGTTTTGACTTGTAGTGTTGTGTGTTGTTGCATTCTTTGATATAGCTTTTTATTTTGGGTATTTTTATTGTTATTTGTTTTGCTTTGTTTTTGTTTTCTTGCAATAATGCTTTTGCTTTGCAAGCTGGTTTGGAAAATTTTAAGAAAGAAAAGGAAAAGTTTGGATAAATGGAACCTTTTCTTTATAGGTATAAAGAAACCCATGAGTATATGAGAGTCATGTGCTCAAAATATATTTTTCATTCTCTTTATATTATATATATACATATAGAATAACTTTTTTGATTATATAATATTTATGTTGAGTTTAGTTTTAATTTTTTTTAATTATTGTTGATCTTCTAATAAATTGACTTGTCATATTTGACAAAAAGTGCATTTTCATCCAAAATTTGAACAAATTTCTAATATTTTTTCTCGTTATAGATCATTATGTATATATATATAAACATTCTAATTAATCCGCTATATTTGAAATAGGTCGATCTCACTTTTAACGACAAATGCTTGTATAATACGTTGACATCAAGATGCTTAAGTCGGTAAATTGTTAATTGACTCAAATTTATTATTTACCAACTTTCATATAAAATATAAGCTTCTTAATACAATATTTTTATATTTAACGTATTAAAGACAATTTAGTAACTTCTTAATTATACTACAACTTTCAAACCATTTTAACCAATGACATTTGAAGTAGACATTCAGTACAAAGCCTAAGCCTCAATTGGGTCCCTTCTAGTTCTAGGAACACAATGTCACAAACCAAGTTAGTAATTAAAAATTACAACTTTTGTAACTTATATTCACACTTTTTTGAAGTGAAAATAAATTATATTTGTTGGGTTTTTGACATGAATCATGATAAAATCTAAATATTCTATATTTAGAATTCATTGTTGTCATAAGTCATGTGGATCAAACTAGTCACCATCCAAATGAGTGTTAAAAATAAAATCTATCTCTACTCAAGAGCTTCCCAAGCCAACCATGACTTTTTGTACTTTACCATGAGTTTTTATGGTTGGTGTAGTAGCTCCTAGGTCTCTCCATGTCAATAGTTCATTGAAAGGTTTGGTTGGTCAAATGATTCTTGATGGACTCAAGAAATTTGTGTATTTGGTAGGCCCATTGTGTTTGTATCAACCTCAACATAGGGTTGAATTATTCAAAGACACCAAGTATGACATAAATTTGAGACTTGAGTTTATATTTAGTAGGTATTTTTCTCTTATCCTCCAAGCTTTTGAGCTCTAAATGTATACATGATTTGACTAAGGGTTTGTGGGGAATGCATAAGGGTTTGTGTTTTAGAATTGAAAGAACTGTCCGAAGAGGCCCATCTATTTAAATTCGGCCCAATTTATATGATGTCAATATATATATAGAGAGAGTATTGGCGGAGAGTCTTAGCCAAGAGACAAAGAAAATGGATCCGGGCGGGGCGTTCTGACCCAAAAATTCATTGGGGCGGGTATGGGTGTAAGTAGCTAATGTGGCATCACCTAATTGAACATGATTAGTCTCGGCCAATAAATCAAATTGAGAGTCTTTTTTCTCCTATATATACATATATCAAATAATTCGAAAGAATCTTTTAACAATGTAGCATCTCCACCGGGGATGGAGATAGGCATTCAAATTTGTATTTTCAACTATAAAAAAAAAAACACAAAAGAGAATCAATATTAAGCAAGAAGCAAAGATAGTATTAATATTTTGATTCTTTTGATCATAGAAACTAAAACTAGTGCAAATAAATAGTTAGATTAACTACTAAAAGTATCTATTGTTGTCTCAACAAGAGGTTCCAAGGAGGAATTGGGATCGGGGAGGAGCAAAATCGGTGGTTGGTTAATCCTTTTCTTCTTCGAGTCTCGAAAATAATGGCATTCAGTTTTGCCAGTTTCCAAGTCGTGTACCCCCATATCACAACCTCCGTGACGAGCCGGATCAAACAATTCATATTGAGAATAGGCATAATAATCGTTTTCAGTGAAATAAATAGAGTTGGGCTTGAGAGGCGAATTTTCAGTAACACGGATAGAAAAAGAATGTTTCTTGCCGATAAAGAGAGCATCTTGACCTATAGAGTTACAACATTCCCAAATTCTTGAACTCAAATCCAATCGATGAACTTCCAAATAATTGATAAACTCTTCCGGCTTCAATCCCTGGTTGTAGGGATAGAAATCATTTAGCGATTTCTCGTAGGTGTGGTGGAGTCTACCACCTTCAAGACCCCTCCACACCAGCAACAAATCACCCTGAATATTTCACACATATATATAATCAATATATAAAATCATAATCATAATTAATAATCGAATATTTCAAACATATATAATCAATATATAAAATCAAAATCAGCTTTCTAGCCCCAAACTGGAAATCTGGTGGGTATGAGAAGAAACTGTACACATATATAGGAAATGAGAAGAAACTGTATAGTATTAGCATTGCCATCTTTGTTCTATTGAATGAATTATTGTTGGTTATGCACAACTGCAATGTCTTGTCCCTGCTTATTCTCCTTTTTCAAATATATTGCGCGTGTCAGGTCTAAAATTGATAGTGTGTTGAACAACCTCATGCAAACACGACATGTTTAGCAACACGTGCATAACACGACTAACTAACCACGTGCGTGTGCGTGTTTTGGAGGCCTAACACAAACATGACAAAATACGAGTGCAAAATGTCTAAATGCAAACACGCTAATTTCGTGATGTGTTACGACACGAATTGTCGGTTCTAGTTGTAATTGGTTAGTTAAAATTTGTAACCTGATTTGGCGGGAGCTGTGAGTGTGACGCAAGATTTTCACAGTACACATTCGGTTACAGAAACCCGAGCCTCAGGCTCGGCGTATATCTCTCTACCAAAACGGCCCCACATTTTCGTCGTTTCAGTTCCAAATTCTCAACTTCCTCACGCACTGAAAACTGAAAACTGAGTGACAGCTTCACTTTCTCGTTCATTTTCTCTCACTTTCTCGGAAAATTTCTGTCGAGATCGAGCGATCGTCTATGGCGGATCCAACAGGCGAGCCTATACAAGTGGCTGAACCGACGATACTGACCAAAATCGCCGATAAGATCCAAGGCCACCATTCGTCGTCTTCGGACTCCATTTCCTCCGTTTCTTCCGACGTCGACGATCACAAGCCTTCACATGCCAGCGCCGTCACAGGCAAGATTCACAGGCTTTTCGGCAGAGATAAGCCCGTGCACAAGGTTCTCGGCGGCGGAAAATGTACGGAAACTCACACTCTCGATCCACATTGTGTATTTTGTTTGTTCTCTTCATTTGTTGACACTGAGATTTTGAATTTTTTAGATCGCCAATTGTGTGTAGTTTTGTTCAATTTTTCGATATGATTATGATTTTTTTAGTGTATTAATCAAATGGACATAGCGAATTCTCTGTTTGCTAATGAATTAGAGGTTTTGAGGCAATTTCCTTGCATGATTGATGATCTATTTCAGTTTTATGTGATCAATGGATTGAGTTGCAGAATGTAAAATTTGGCTCTCTGATCATGTTTTAATCTAATCATGTGATATTTTGATTAATGTGATGATTTTTGCTTTGAATATCCTAGATTGTTGAAGATTGTAATCTACTTGTGGTTATGTGATTTGGTTCTCTGATTTATGAGTGTTTTTTTAATCATTTTTCAATCTAATTATGTGATTTTAAATTATTTGTTAGAGTTATTACAGATTCCAAGTATTGTTCATTGATTTGATCTGTTGAAGATTGTAATCTACTTGTGTCTATGTGATTTGGTTCTCTGATTTTTGAGTGCTTGCTCTTAGTCGATTATCTAATAATTTGTTTTAATATTTTTTTTTGTTATGATTCTTGTTTGAATTATTTCAGTTTTTAATGATTGTTCAATGATTTGATCTGTCAGAGATTGTTATCCGTTTATGGTTATGTTTTTGTTATTTGGTTTCAATGATACAGTTAAAGCATTTCTTTCTACAAGGACCATTGTTAGGGTTTGTTGTGCTGTGTTTTGTTCATCTGCTATGTTGTTATGATACATCAATTGGTTATTTGATTACACCAATTCTGAATTTATCTTTCTGAATCGAAGAATTTCATTTTCCTATCTATGGTAATTGTTTTGTGGAAATTTATAAGAGGACTGTTGTTATGTTCTCTGCAACAACTATTTTGGTTCCATCATCTTTTGTACTCTGAAGAAGTCTCTTGTTTTCATCAAACTTTCGGTTACATTTGTTTTGGGTTGCAGATGCTGATGTCCTCCTATGGAGGAACAAGAAAATGTCTGTTATTGCCGTTGGTGGAGTAACCACGATATGGGTTCTATTCGAGATGCTTGAGTATCATTTCATCACATTAGTTTGCCATATTTTGATAATGACTTTGGCGATCCTTTTCATGTGGTCCAAATTATCATTCCTTATCAACAAGTAAGGTTTTGGATATTCATACTATAACTTAAACATCCCTTTTTATGTAAGTTTTTAACTGATTTGATGTCCCTTCCTTAGGTCTCCACCACAAGTCCCAGATATTCAAATTTCAGACACACGTATTCTGGAAGTTGCATCTGTTGTGAGAACTCAGATGAACCGTGGTTTGATTGTGCTGCGTGATATTGCAGCTGGGAGAGATTTGAGGACGTTTCTCACTGTATGTTGGTCTCTTCTTGCTGTTCTTTCTACCATATTTTGCTTTCCTAGTGGGATGGTATAGCTGTAGTTTTATGAATGTTGCTTCTTCAGCATCTCAAAGGATATTGTAATTAGAAGCTTGTACACAAAGTAGGAGCAGCAAAATCATTCCTTTCAGTTGCATCTCCCTTTAGAGTTTGATTTTGACATTTTGGTCTTGACTGTGAATCATTTAGCAGAACTCTTGGGATCCTCTGCTTGTATTTTCATCATCCATTTCATATTATCGAGGATTAGCTACCAAACAAGGCCCCCAATTATTAGGATCAGGCCATTTTCGCCCCTGAAATAGTTTTATGTCAATGTGGTCTCTCAACTATTTAAAAATCAATCACTTGAAGTTAACTTCTATTAAATTCTCAATTAGTTATGTTGATGCAACATGAAAAAAATATGCAGTAAGAGCTAACGTGACATTCAAATGTACAATTAATTATGACAGCACTAACAGGGTAATTAGTTTAAATTTTCATTGCTTTTAATTCCTCATTAGTGTATAACTAAGAATTTAACTAGAGTTCATGTCGGGTACCATTTTAGACTTTTAGTTGCTGTTTTATTATTTGTGCAACCATATGATATAAAATTAATTAAGGGACTAATATGGTCGGGTAGTACGGGTGACCAATTGGGTAGTTAATCCTTATCAAATGTTATCTCTAAGTGATCTGACTGTTCTGGTAATCAGGTGATTTTTAGCTTGTGGATTATTTCAGCTGTGGGGAATTGGTTCAACTTCCTGACCTTGATATACTTGAGTAAGAAACCTATTCAAATTCGCATATAGACTCCCACACATTTCCTATTGTCTTGACATTTCTGAGTCGGTTCCTGTGAAACAGTCGTTATTTCGCTGCACACGCTACCAGCACTATACGAGAAGTACGAAGATCAGGTTGATCCAATAGCCGAGAAGGCGTTAATCGAGCTAAAGAAGCACTATGCAGTGTTCGATGAGAAGGTTATGAGTAAAATCCCCAACGGGGTAGCTAAAGGCAAGAAACGTGCTTGAGAGAGGTCATCAATGGTGTTTTTGTGTTAACTCTATCCATTGTTTATGTTAGTTCAGTTCAGTTAGTGCATGGAAGTGCTTTTTGTTTAAGAATCTGCAGTGAAGAAGGTTTGTAGAAAAAGTTGGTAGCATTTTATTGATGCAGAAGTTGTAGTCAGAACAGTATTGTCATGTGATAAACTTTAGATGATTCATCTTTTTGCCAGTGAGCATTTTAATGGTGACATGTTTGGCAGAGCTGACAATTTGTGTTTTGGGTCGAGTTTGGTTCAAGAGAAATAACCCGAACTCGACCTCCAAGAGGTGGGGGTCTGGTAGTGAGTTTACATCAAAATTGTGTGGATTAATGTAGGTTTGATCGACGCAACCCAAAAATTAATCGGGGAGCTATTTTGTGCCGTCTGAACTTGCATAAATCATTTATTTCACATCCTAAACGATTCCGGATGATGTTGAGATTTTCAAAAGTTTTGGGGACACACATATCATTCGGATGTCATTTAGGCACTAAAAAGTCTATTATAATAAAGCACAGGAGTGTAGCGATCCCGAGGAATGATATCCCGTCGCGATAATAGACAATTTATCTTTTTAGAGTATTTCAAACTTTTCCCCTCTAGTTTATGTATACAATCATGGATTTTTGTAAATTCTAGGGTCTGGTTCTCCTAAATCTCCATAGGAAATAGCAAATCTTAATTACCAAACAAAATGCACCACACACCACATTATTGACTTCAATTAGGATGATTTATTAGTATGATTATGTAATAAATCAGATTAAAGAACAATACAATGAACAAACTATATTACAATATAATTAAAATCGTGTTTTGGCTCTGCACTTGATACTTGCTACATTACAAAGTGATAATCATCTATGAAACTATGCACTACCATTTGTAATTTTGTATTTAATCAAACACTATAACCGGTTTTTGGGACGGAGAATCTTTCTCCATTTTCATGTTTTGCTATTACATTAAAGACTTCTCTGGGTGTAAGTTTATGTTTTTCGGGTAGGCCCATAACCTGGAAACCGATCCCTCATCTGAATCACTATCACTGTCCGAAGAAGATAGAACCGAAAAAGAATCATCCAATAAATATTCAGCAACCTGAAAATACACGAGCAAGAATGCTGCATAAGGCCAGGAAAGATCAAATGGAGTCGTAGAGACTCTTGTTTTGCGGGTTTAGGTCAACTCAAATGGACCAGATCATTTTTTGGGTCAGGTTACGATAAGGTATTTGCAACCCGACCTGGAATCCGAATCCCCAGCACTATATGAAATATATACTATGATAACCTCAAGACCAACCGAAACTTCTAACACATAATGAAAACCAAGGAAGGTTTAAAACTAGAATGGACTAGCGTCCTTAATTGCCTCAAAGACGCTCAATATTATACCCAACTCGGAGATGCAGACCTATATGTGCAACCGGAAACCAAAAACGACAAATGTATAAAAGTACCTGGCGAACTGATATAGGCTTGATTTGGTGACTTTCATGTCTCTGTCCACAGTGGCTACTGGAATGTTTTGTTTCATTGAGCCAAACAATTGCATCACATTGTCCACAGTACCCCCTATCGCAGGTCAATCTCTTCGATGAATTACCTGGAATCGATAGAAGATATGGTGACAGATTAAGTGATGTAGAGTCTAAAATTAGTTCAGAAACCACCAATTTCAAGCAAGCAGCTCATAGTTCAAACCGATGATATATAAACTGACATTCGGCAATGTCGTTATTATATAGCATCGACCTGTATGCAAAAAGTAATAGAATCTAGCGAAGAACAATGGCATACCCATCACTGATCTTTTAAAAGCCTCTTTCCAGTCAATATCATTACTGTCAACCGTGTCCTCTTGAGGAAGATTTCGAACTTTATCTTCAGTCAATGTACCATAGAGCGGTCTTTTTGTCTTTGAACAAGCATCGGAATCACGAAAGAAAACGTCATATTGCAAACGCCATAAATGGTTATCACTTGCTGCTGAATTCCACGACCTTTACCATGAACCAAGACGAAAATAAGCCTGAGACAGATTTATTACGGGTGTAATTTACTAGATTACTCATCAGTCCATTGTTAGTACTTAGTAGTGGTCACGATCATGCCACTATTGGATAGTATGGTTTGTTAAACTGGATCAGACACAATAAAACCATGACGTTAAATTCCAAAAATGCAGGGGAGGAAAAATACCAGCAAACTAATCCAACAGAAGCTAAAGACTTCACATCCAGCAAGCTGAAAATTTGCACAAGAACATCTTGA
The DNA here is from genome assembly GCA_036897485.1 of Pelargonium nanum. NCBI lineage: Eukaryota > Viridiplantae > Streptophyta > Magnoliopsida > Geraniales > Geraniaceae > Pelargonium > Pelargonium nanum. Next base: position 25,576 of record JAYMTF010000063.1, read on the forward strand.
GGCAGTTGAGCTGAATCTGGAAAAAATAAAATCAGAGGCTAGAAGTGAGAAAATTGATAGATCATATGTTAGCTTGGCAATTTGTGGGTGCGTGTCATGCTGAAGGTTGATTGTGTGTTGCACGACCCAGCTTTAACTAAACTTCCATTGGGAGAATACATATGCTAAACATTATAAAAACATTATTGAGATAAAATGACCTTTTTCTTCCTGACGAGCTTTTAAGCGTCTCTTATGAGCGACCTTTGCATGCTTAAATTCGGTAATAGCCAAATTCTTCTTTTGCTTTGGCAATGCAACTTCTGCACTCCGAAGGAGAAGATTTGCTGCTGATGCAGAGGTTTGACTCTGCATTCTAGTAGTAAAATAAACATCACAAAAATGAAGGGAAGCTATTGTATGAACAGATGCAAGAAAAAATACTACATGAGAAAGTCACAAGAGGTCTTGCATAGGTAAACAATATAGATGGTGACCAGTACGATCCACACCTAATATGCCAATAAAATGAGAATGATGAATGTGGCGCTAAGTGCCAAAAATGAATTCCAAGGTCGAGAGCACATCCTAAGCATGTGCTCGACCAACACCTTGATGTTATATTCAGATTGTATCACATTCGCAAGCAATCATCACCCACTATTTGCTTTGAGCTACAACTACTAAGATATCCTAAAAGTGATTCGAAATTACCATTAGGAAGCATATTATCTTCACCGCCAAATTCGTTTCTAGAAATTTCAATCTACCATTAACCCATATAATCAAGCCTAACACTGATATGTTTGATCTTGAAAGAGCTAACAATGTTATGCCACAAAGCATAAAGACATGAAATTTGCAAATTGCAAGCACATTTCTGTCACAATCTCATCAACCCAACCCTAAATCCAACCTCTTAAAACAACAACAGAACAGAAAATAACCAATTCATTCAAATGGAATGGAAAAACCAAAACTTTCGAACTTAAACCAAAACCCAGATCCTAATATGCAATCATTCACCAAAAAACCCAATTGGGTACCAAAAAATCCTCAAAAAATGCCAAACAAACGAAGAATCCGTGAAATCAAAACCAAATTCTTACTGGGGAAGAAGACGAAAGGCGGCGAGCGTGTCCTGGAAGATGAGAGACTGGAGATTCTTGGGAAGCTTGTTGTAGGCGAATCTGAGAATGAAGCTGAGCTCTTTACAGGCTAATTTGTAGAGATGAATTCTGGACAAAGCTTCTCCTAGGGCAAGTTTTTGGTATCTTTCACAGGGATTTGACATTTTGGGAACTTCAATTTGGGGCTAAAAAAACCATGGAGATCGATAGCAATTTCGATTTCAAGCCATCGTCACAATCAATTTCAATTCGACAGTTGAGATGGATTGTGGAGATATCATGAAACCCAGAAACTGCTTTGCTGAGCAGAACCAATCGGAAAATTTTGCCTCCAAAATAAGACGAAAGTTATGATTTTTTTTCCCAACACGTGTACGTAATTGTTTTGTTTTATTTTATTTCATTTTCGAAGGTTTATTAAACAATCATTTTTAATGTAATTGTTTTTTCTAATATAAATCAATACATGACGAGTGGTCTCGTGTACCGTCATTCGACATTCATGAAAACTAAGAAATTCAAATCGACTACGAGTTCAAAAGATAATATATGCATAAGGCGACAAATCTAAATCAACAATAACGATTTTGTTGAATCAAACTAGCAGCAAAGACCGTTCTACTCCAGGATAAGAGATCCACTTATTATTCGTTCATGGTGCTATTTGTTAACTTCGTGAAACTTAGAAGAACGGCTACTATTAAACCTAGTAGATTTAACCCAAAAGTACCATTCGAAGAAAAAAAAACACCAAAAGTAAATTTTCAATTATAAAAGTGGAACACTTAGATCTCTACAACTAGTATTGAGTAATGTACTATAAATAATCCATGTACAAAATCTATTTTGTATGAAACAATGTTCAAAAACTCAAGCCAACCAATACTACAAGTTCCTCCACATACTCACTGAAAAAAAATAAGCATACACATCCAAAGACCTCGAAAATGATCTAACAGAAACTCGAAAACTATTGCTTTAGCGCGACGATTTCTTCGAATGAGAACTGATTGCTACGAAGCTTTTTTAACCAATGCCATTCCCTCGAAAATGTCCATTCACAATGTTGTTTTCGGCTTCCCAAAACACGCCATCCCTATTTGCCTGTTTTCCACGTCCTAGAGGAAATAAGTTAACTGCTGTTTCTTTCTCGAGCCTCCTTCTCCGTACAATTCATTCCACTGCTTCAACTCGCTCATTACCGATCCTTCGCTGGCAAAGCTTGCAGCAACCTGTATTGCAACACCGTGTTACTGATAAGCTAAGACGGTTGTGTCTAAGAATGTTCGAAGAATGTATCTATTTAGAAACTTAGATTTTGTGTAAGGCTTATGTTATGGATCGATCTTAGACTTCACAGAAGCATTTCCCGAATAAGATCTTTGATATCATGCAAAGATAGACATTTACGATGCTTGAGAAATGAAAAAAGAATTACCTGATTCTTTGCTTGCCTCATGTCTTCCATGTTTAAGGACCTTAAAGCAATTACTCGTTCCTCTACGTCTTCTTCTTTTGCTTCTGAAGTTTCTGAAGTATCTGAAGTATCTGAAGTACCTTCTGAGTTCTTGGCTTCTTCAGCTTTCCTCTTCTTTTCCTGTGATCATATATAAATCGAGAAGATGAATAAAATACAACACAAAAATGGGAAAATAGTCGAAAAGTGTTACCTTTTCTTTCAATTGCTCTTGCTGTAAGAGCTCTCTAACGGGTCTATACGCTGCTGTGATGCACAGATTCTGTTTGAAGTATAGTAGAATATCATTAGTTTATGACATTTGATCGTTGATTATTAACTCGTGAATGTAATTATTCGATAAACAAACCTTAAGATCACTTCCACTATATCCTTCTGTCATGGTCGCTAACTCCTTGAAGTCCAAATCTTCGGTTTTCTCCTTCACGAGAAGCGTTTTCAGGATCATTTCCCTGCTCTCAACAGACGGAAGACCAACCATAATTCTGCTCAAAACAGAAAGTGTCAAGATTCAGAAATTCAATACTCGAATTGCATATATAGTGCTTAGCATGATTCTGCAAACAAACCTGCGTTCAAATCGCCTAATGATTGCTTCATCAAGGTCAAAAGGCCTGTTTGTTGCAGCAAGAACAAGAATTCTCTCGCCAGATTTGGTCAACAACCCGTCCCAATGAGTCATGAACTCGTTTTTAATCTTACGCATAGCCTCGTGCTCCCCAACCCTAGTTCTCTGCCCTAGCATGCTGTCAACCTCATCCACAAAGATAATTGTGGGAGAGACCTTCGCTGCGAGTGTAAATAAAGCCCGAACATTCTTCTCATCCTCCCCAAACCATTTTGAAGTGATAATGGACATTGAAACATTGATGAAACTAGCTCCGGCTTCATTAGCAATGGCCTTAGCCATCATTGTTTTGCCAGTGCCGGGAGGCCCAAAAAGCAATATTCCCCTACAAGGCTTCAAAAGGCCGCCCTTGAAAAGGTCTGGTCTTCGGAGAGGAAGCATGACCAGTTCTTGAAGTGATTCTTTAATCTCATCCAAAGCACCAATATCTGCAAATGTCACTCCGATTTCATTTGCTGGTATAACTTCTTGCCTTATGCGCTTCTCAAACTCATTGTCGGGAGGAAGTTCCTGCACAAGAATCGAATGTAAGATGAAGGAAATGAACAAGAGGAAATGGACATGATCTAGAGGGCTTGGACTTAACTGGTTTAGGTGGAGCTTGGTTCTCACCATCCTTCTTTGCCGAAGAAACTGTTTTTTCTGTCTCGTTTTTGTTATCAGCTGTTGCAGACTCGGTCTTTGCGCCAACAGAATCATCCCCTTCTTTGTCCTGCACATGATAGTAATGTCAGCAAACTTTTTTATAGAACCTTTGGTAGCGTTTGGATTAGAATTTTTGTTTAGGAACAGGAATGAGATTTTCACGACTTTTTGTTCATGAGAATGACTTTGGAATGAGATTCTTGATTCTCATTCCCATTCCAAAATTTTAATTCAAGCACTACCTTAATGTAAATTTAGAGCTCAAACCTTGAAAGAGTCAAAATTTACCTCTAGTTTCAGAGATCCACATCGACTATCTTGGAATATACTTAATCCATGGGACAGGCTGTTTCAGAGCCAAAATAGTTATCAATTGCAACTCATCAATGAAGTGAAGAGATAAAAGAGAAAGAAACTAAAAAAGTAGGAATCAAGTATCAAGAATCAACCTCTTTGATGATATAACAAGCTTTCCATTTCGGTATTCGGGATCCTTGTTATTCATCAAATGATACGATATTGCTGATACCACAATTTCTTCAATGTGATTACTGAGGACCATCGTGTCCGCCTGGTAGATAGAACCCAGATCATCACAGTCAATATCATTTGCTGCAAGTACTTCAGCAATGTGGATTCTATTGTCCCGAAACTGAAGCAACTTTGTGTCCTCTTCTAGTTGAGCTTTCCAGCTGAGAAGACGAGACTCATCTTCAGGTGGTCTAATCTCGATATTGTAAGGGAACAAAAGACTGAGCTTGTCGTCAATTTCTCTGCAATCATCTTGTGCGTCCAACTTCCGGGAACCAAGTATCACCACTGACCCTGATAGCTTCAGCAACATCTTGTGGAAGAGATTGTGTAATCTTTGTGATTGGAGAAGAAGCTTGTCAACATCTCTGAGATATAAAATAACAGAACCGGTTTCTGATATTGAAACCAAGACCTGGAACACATATCATAACTTTATCACATTAGGCTATGCATGAACTAGGAATCTTTGGTTTTGAAACAAGCAAAATATTTGTGGTAACACTACCTTGTAAAGTGACTGTAAAAACTCCTTCTCACTGAAACACCATGTGCTTGTGCGCTTCGGTGGAACTATAAGAAGAAAAAAAAAAGAAATTGAGAAAACATATATTTAGGATCAACAGAAAACTAAAAGCATATCATAAACTCAATGATCAACAAAACTGATATTTAGGGTCTTAAAATATGAGTATTTGGCAGGGATGTTCCAAAGTAGAACCTGAATTTGTTGCAGAACATTGGGAACTGACGCTACTCATATCAGACATAGTAGAGGCATTTCTTCGAAGCTTTGGAGAATTATTAGAACTTTCCGTTACCCTGGAAAAAAGGAAAGTATGGGCTTAGAAGCAACTCGTGACATGCAACATTGATGGAATGAACCGAACCATTAAGCTCAATGAGACTAAATGTCCTAACTGCATACCTTGATTTAATATCCGAGCTGCTTTGCATACGCGGTCCACCTGCAAGAAGCCTTCAGTCAGATATGCAATAGAGAGGATGTTTTGAAGGAAAATAGAAGCGACAATATAGGAAAAGAAAGAGTATAAAAGGTCTTTGTAGTTATGACTAAACCGATAAATAATCATTGAAAAAATACATTAAGCATGATTACATGAACATCTAATAGGCTTTTAGAACCTCAAAGCATTACACAATCAAAAGGACAAGGGGTGTTTTGTCTTTTGTACCTTTTATTTCCTCCCATGATGGAAGGATTGAGAATGAACCAAACATACTGGACACTCGCTCCAATGTCACCTCAGAGATGGATTTGTCGAGAGACTGAAAAATATCGCGTAAATCAGGGAAAAAGAAAAAAGTAAATCCAACCAAAACTAGCAAGTATACAATAATCAAACAAGTAGAAAAAAGCTTACAGGTTCCTTTCTAACACAACCGTATTTGCTCTGCATCTGCAAGAAGGTATCCACAACAAGCTTTAGTGTCATTCAACGACAATTGGATATAAACGAGGGATTAAAGCAACACGTACTGACCTTTAGTGAAAACTCGGTAACATCCAACACAAGCAACTTTGATTCGAAGCATTGTGCTAAAGCATTAGCAAGCAATTGCTTGTAAAGTTCTTATGGAGTAAAAAACAAAAACAAAAAACAGATTAGGTTAAAACGAACTTCAAAAAGAAAAGTATAAACCATCTTGCAGATTAACTAGAGTATTCCAAATAGCTCTTACCGGTATGACCAGAGAGCAATATAGTCCTACTTGCCGGTGAAAGGTTACGAGTGTGCTTCGAGAAGTCCGAATGCTTTAGATGAACAAATGCAGCACTTGTCAATAACACACGAGTTTGCTCACTGTCATCGCCATCAAAGTAAACATTAGATCACATATCTTATACGCCTTTTTTACTATAAAGTCCCGACTAAGGAAACTAAATTTTGATTTACCCTAACAAATATGATTATCATGCAATCTCTTCCAATTATGATTATCATGCAATTATGTCCAAGAAGCCAATAAAACAAACATCAACAAGTCAATCAAGATGAGCAAGGTTTCAAAGAGTTCAAGATCTGTGACTGCCAAAGAATTAGCTGAATATTGACATGTGACACTGATTCAACAAGTCCTTAAACAATGACTATCACATCTAATATTCCCAGAACTTCTTGTCTTCTAAAAGAACCAAATATAGAGTAACATACAAAACTGAGAATGAATTTCAAAACCCAAAACAAGAATTTTTGTATTGGTAAGCTCCAAATTTAGAACTGAAAATTTCAAGAATAAATGTCAAAATTTAGAAACCCATAAAGTAAAATTTGAAACAAACAAGCAAAAAAGGCAAAAAAAATAATTTTTTTTTGCAGAAACTATCTGCATAGCTAGATTGAGCTGGAGCACCAACTACAATTCACACTATTTTGCATAATTTTGTACATACAAATCAATGACCCATAATTTTTTTTTAAAAAAAAGTTGCTCAACCCATGATTAGTACTAAGAAAAAGATAAAAAATTTGACCTGAGATAGTATGGGAAGTCATCAAAAGTGACTTTACTGTCCTTGCCATTGGAGACCAGCCTCAAGAGCTCATGCTCAATCTGCTCCGCCAATACGGCGTCGTTGCTGGCGGAGCCACTCCCGCCGGCCCATTTACTCACCGTCTGGCCGGAGGCGAGCCCGAGACCCACACCAACGCCAAGACCCACACTCAACGCCGACAACAAAACGTGCTTCTGTTCCATGGCCTCCTCTGCTTCAGCTTGCTCTGTTTTGAGGAAGACCCAGAACCCAGAAAACGATGAAGATGATGGGTTTGTGGTTGGTGGATACAGAGAATCAGAGATTCAGAGATTCAAGAAAGAATTTTGGAGAGAATGTGGAAAGATAGGTTGTGATTGGTTGAAAGTCTGGATTTTTATTTTTGTTGTTGAACTCAAATAAATTGGTGTTTTTGGAGGAAATAAATAATACTAATAATAATGGGTCCAAAACAACGTTGGCTTTTTTGACATGTAATGGACTCTGTTTTTTTTTTTTAGTCTTTTTCTTCACACACAATAGTGGTAGTGGCACTATGGTTGGTGACTTTGTTTGAGTGTCACATTCCTAGTTTACGCGTACTTCGAGACTATTTTATGTATTGAAAATTTGATCTGATACGAATTTGTATTAGTATCGGGTTTGAAAAGAAGTTCTATACTTGTAGTTGTTTTATAATGTGACTCAAACTTCTAATTAGTTATTACTATTATAAAACTAATATGAATTATTGAGTCCTACTCAAATTGTGACGAAAAGTCGGTAAGTGTTCGTGTATATACAATAGTTGTTTTTGTCCGCTTCTATATGGATCCCAAATCAGTAATAATCTTCAAGTGTTATTTGTTTGATGCTTTATACGAATTCCAAATTAGTAATTATCTTCAAACGATCTTATGAATAATGATGCATTTGAGAAATTTTTTTAGCATTACCTCAAAATTTAAGAAACGCATAGTAATTGAGGGTTCAAACCATTTAATTTAATTTGACCTTTTTTCTTTTCTTGTTTACGTGGGAATAGTCGACAAGTAGTACAAAGATCATTGATTTTAGTTGAGTGACCTAACTCGTCCATTTTATGCAAAATATCTCACACTTAAAAAATGTGACACATCAACTCATATAGTCAATACATTCATGTGGTTGTACTTTCTCTTACTATATTTGAAATTTAAATTCAAAACTACTTGTTTAAAGGAATGTCACGTGTTAATGGAATGTTTTTTTATTCTGAATAAGGGACACGACAAAAATAAAAATCGGAATTTGATGGACTTAACTAAAAAAATAATGCTACATGTTTGAAATATTGTACGAAATGATATATCTCACGGTGATTTTTACAAAATTATAAACAATTAACATTTTGCCATCAACCAGATCTTTGTGCCACAATAAACTTATGTCTCCACCAAGTAAATCTTAAACATATTATTATTCTTGTTATTAAAAATTCTGGATTTTTTTTTTGTTGGTCAATCATGTGTTATTATTTTATGTATTTCCATTAATAATTTTACGTTTAAATAATGGTTCCAATAATACTATAAAACTATATTATGAAGAGCTAAGCCACTAAAAGGTGGCGGCCATACAAAAAAGTCTAATGTGCTTCTAAAGCTCAAATATTGTGGTCGGTCTGATCTGAGTCATAATAATATATTACTATTATTTTTTTTTTTTTGGTGTGTGCTATTATTTATTTTATAAGGATAATAATTTTTACAAAATTGGGTACAATAATATGATATCATTAAAAATTAGTTTATTATATATTTTATTTTTTAAGTACTTTATTATAGAGTTAAGTATTATTTAGTTTAATTATTGTTGCCACTTACAATTTATTGAAGAAAATTAAATTCCAAAATTACCATAGTCTTCATTATATATTTTTTTCAGTTTTGTTAGCAAATTTTAACCTACACATGCATGAGCAAGTATATCTTGTTCAAACATGTGGAATTTTTAAAAATTATATCCTATTTGTTTTTTGTTTGTATTTTTTGCCATTTATGTTATTTCCAAATCCTATACTATCATCTATTTGGTGTGAAATGATTAGACATATGAAGGAAGAGGCAATTTTCAAGCATCCATCAAAATATATAGTTGCTATTTAAAAGAGGGCAAAAGTTTCATAATTGAAGGTCTTGCCAAGTGAGTTTGGGGTGGTCCTTTAGAAAATGTAGTTGAGTCATGCACAAATTTTCCAAGGAAAATTTTGTTGTTTCTCTCATTTGTTTATATATTCGTATTCTAAAATGAGAATTCACTATGTCGGTGAGTTACAGGTTAAAATGTGTGTGTATAGTATCGTATGATGTATGAGTTGAAACTCTTTTGAATGTAGACATTAATATTCTCATACTACTATAAAACTTGATTAACTCAATCAAACATGCCGAAGAGCAAGATAACTCAATTTTGATGCAATTTTGCATTTCGTGGTTGTTTGGAGAACATCCACTTTTTGTGGCTGTCTGGTGGATCTTTCGATCATTTTAAAATATGTTTCTTTTTAATGTTCAAAATAGGGTTCGAAATACGAGCTATATGAAGTTGTTGCGCAATTTTCATCTTTTATAGTTTATGTTTCGAAACTTTTTATGTATGATGAACTAAATTTTCTTCGATAACCGTTATTGAGTTGTTATTTTCAATACAATTCCAACACATGGTCTTAGCTAATGCTTTCTTTTTTCTTAGGCTTTTGGAGCTATTTTCTTTGATGGGTTAGTGGGGATCTATGCATTGGCCTCAAGTTTCACAAATGGGGATTTTGTTGGGTCCATTTGTAAAGACCAACATTGTACACAACAACACTATCTAAAGTTTGTGGGTAGCTTTTGTACTTGCTATATTATATTTTACATTTTCCACACAAAAAAAAAAAAAAAAAAAAAAAAAAAAAAAAAAACTAAGCTCTTCAAAGTTTTAAAAGGTGAAACCAAATAGTGAGTAGTGAGAGCTCTTATCAAAAGTGGTACAAATAATAGAATCTTATTTGTGAATGATTTTGAAGAAGAAAAAAACACAAACAAATTTATGTAAAAATGCCATAAAATCAAATTGGATATTCTCTTTGGCTTCTTCACATCTTCCTAATCTTTTAAAGTCATTTTCCACATCAGCATCACATGCTTTGGTTTATAAAAATTTCTTTTGCAGCATTGTGATTTGTGGGTTACACGCAATGCCACTACACTTGTGCCTCCTTTTTACATCTTCATAAAAAGCTACTTTTAGAGAAAAAAAAATGAGAAAAATATAAATACAAAAAACAATAATGTGGTCCTAGTCAAGATGGCTAATATTTTATATATTGTATTAGACTAAAAATTAACTTTATCACAGCCTTTTAATATCATTGCCGACATTGGAAAGGACAATCTCATTCAAGTCGTGTCAACACGTTTCATTTAATTAGCGTTTTAACGTGCCGCACTCGTGCTGAGTCATGTACCACGACACGATCACAACACGCACGCATGAATTTCTAGCTCTAGTTGACATACATGAGATGAAGCATTTCCTAGTCTAGATTGTGATGCTCACGTATTAAGTTGAAACTTGAACAATCTAATCACAACGAGTCATACGAACAAGTGTTTTATTTTATTGTTAATGATTTTATTAAAATATTGACTTAACTCATGTTTCAACATTTTAAATATTACAAAAAAATATAATTGTACGTCGATTTGCTATTTGTTATTCGGCCGTCATTTTAACAGAAGTACATCACATCAAGTTTGCTTAACTTAACACTATGAATTTTTCTTATCCTTCTCTTTCAAGTTTAATGATCTTATGTTTAATGGAAACTTCTTTTTTCTCTTTTCCATGCATGTGAAAGTTACATGCCATGTTCATGCATTTGTGTGACAATTACATGCATGTTCTTTTATTTTTACCATGTTTTTGCTGTCCATACCTTTAGTGATTAGCCAAGTAACTACATTGCTAGCCAATCAAAACTATAGAAAAGTCCTAAATAACTTTCTTAAAGCCTTTACAATGAAGCTTTTCACTAGTGTTTTTGACTAATAATAGTGCACACTTTTCCACTTGAAGAAAGTGTCCACCACCTTTAAGAGATGTGGACACAAAAAACCATGTCCTAACTAGATAGCTCCACCAATATCAATATTGGCCGTTGGTTGTGATTATCACTATTCATCTTATAATTTGTGGGTGATTATTGGGTAATTTGATCAATTTACAAATGCAAATTAAATAGTTATTCAATTTAATGAGAAAAGCATATTCTCAATGATGTACGATGTTTAAACAATTTCTTATGTCATTTACTGATGTGAGAAGATCGAGCAATATTGTAGTTCTTACTAGTTCGTATTACGAATTGTTCTCCTATAAAAGAAAACGTACGTTAAATGAAGATTAATGTGTTGCGCTATAACTCACCTCCAGCTTGAGAGTAAGAAAGTGAATCAGATGTAACAAATGTGTTAAAAGAGGTGAAGAATGTCTGATACCTTAGACCCAATAAGTTATTTACAACAAAAGCTTTTTTTATTGTGATTGGTGAAGAACTTTTACAAAATCCAATATAATTGAGAAACTTTTAAAAGTGTTACTTAGTCACATGTATAATTGGGTTGACCATGCACCAAATCGCCTAGACCACGAGTAGCAACAAGTGAACAATAGGGCCGCGTTAGATTGAATTGAGCTATATCGGGGTGAAACGAGTTGAATTAGGCTACAATAGACTTGAGTGGACGTGGCGGATTCTTGAATCCAATAATTTGTGTATCGAGGCAACTGTCTTTTCTACGGTTTATTTACTCGTAATGCTCTGAAAACGACACTCAAACACGGGATCTAACGTACGCAATTCGAGCACTTTTTGATAAATTTAGTTTTTTTTTTTCCTTTTTAAGAAAAAAACATTGATGTTAATAAATTATCATGGCTGGCACCTATCGACCAAGTAGTGAACTAAATAAGGGTGGGGCATAGATTGGGGACAAAGAAACATGAGTGAATAAAAAAATGAAGAAGAACAAAATGCAAAGAAGGCATGCACCAAAATGGAGACCGACCCACAGGCTGTAAGGACCCATAATTGAATGAAAAGTGAGTGGCTCTGGCTGGCTAGTTCTGGTCTAGCTAGCTACAAGCCAAACCCAACACCACCTCAAGCCACTTTGGCCCAGCCACCACCTGTCCATTTGCTTTTGAGTTGTTGAGTGAATAGTAAGTGGTGTTGGTCTAATCACATCCGATTTTCTCTGTAACTGATATGACGTTTGATCCTATCGTTTGATAATTTAGTCGGTAAAGAGCTATTTTAGTGTATTATAGAATCGTATAGACTATCTACTAGAACATCAACATTAAAGGAATACAAATGAAGTATGTGTTATATTTTATTTATATTTTGTTTGCCACATCAACAGCCTACCTCGTACCAAGGTATGTTGGGCCAAACGGTTGATGCGCTTTGGATTTCCTTTGAGATCTCAGGTTCGAGTCTCCTTGCCGACGGTATAGGGTGAGATTTATGGATTTAAGGGGAGAGTTAACAACTAACTCGGGTGACGCTCTCACTAGAGAGTGAGAAACACAGGCCTTTACATGTCTGCTGTCCCGTCGCTTATAAAAAAAAAAAAAACCTACCTTGTACTTATACGTGAAGTTGTGCACATATTGTATATTAAGTTTTGTGCATTCAAACAATTTTATAGGTTCCTGCTGCTTTATTTTAAGAATTTATTTGTTGACCTATCAGTAATGAATTAGACCACATCACATGATTATTGGCTAGCTTGACTCATATTGACCAACAACAAAATCAGTGAAAACTTGATGGAATATCATATGGTTAAGTTGTTAATTTTGTTGACGTGACATTCTATAACAGCTAAAAGATAATTACTTTATAAATTCCACATGTAAAGTTAACAATAAAATTAATCATATTAAGACCATTTTGGTTAAATTCTGATTTAAAGACTAAAATAGTTAACAAAATCATTAGGCCCAGCCCAATTAACTAACCGCACTCTTTAACATAATAGATACCATATGACGATTCAGCCCGTATCAGAATCATTGGGCTTGGCCCATATCATTTCGGCCCACAGACCACAGTTCTATTGGGCTCACCTCAATTTAACCAGCAACGTCATAGACAACTTAAGATTGTTTTGCGTTAAAAGAAGAACAAGAAGGAGGAGGAGGAGGTACCTTTTATTTAGAGACCCAAAATCGAATAAAAGTACAAAGTATCGAAAGAGAAACTAGCCAAAAACCGAGCAAAAAATAGCTAGAAACAATGACCAAACTACAGCAATGCTAGATGAGAAGCCACTGGATCCGAACATCGAGAGTGGAAAGAACAGAGGAGGAAAACGTTGAATCTAAACAGCAGCAAATTGAGAAGCTAAGGCTTCTAATGCGGGACATAGTGTCCCAATGTGTGAATTTGTGATAAATTCCACACAAGAAATCCAATCTGATCTTACTCAAAAGTTGCAGTTCGAACGTATAACTAATGTATGAGCCGGAGAAATTTTAAACGCAGATGCTAATCGATGTTCTCGAATTGAGTTGAAATTTAATCGGGTAATATAAAACGAGTAAATGACGAGACCGCTAAGTTTGTTAACCATAATTTTGCATTCTAAATCCGTTTGAAGAGTCTATAGGTCATCGTTTATGTTTCGAGATTTTCATATTATTTTATTATGCTTTTTATTCGATCAAAGGTTTGAAACGTGACTTATATTGTTAGCATAACAAAACTAGAGTCAGATTAATCTTTTTTATCCAATTTATACGTAACGAAAAGTGTTGTAAAATCTCACATCAAAGAACTAGAGTTTTCGATAACCGGTCTTCGTTCATTCGATATTTTCCAATAAAAGTTAGATCAAACCTACTATTTTTTTCTCCCAATTCTTTGAGTTGGCTTGAAAACAACTCTGTTTCTTGGCACTCAAAAATTGATATCTACAAGTTGTGTTAGTGATTGTGAGCAACAAAAATGGGTAGGGCACTAGTGGTTGCAGCTGGCCTCCAATATTTCACATCTACCATGCATAAAAAGCTTAAGAAATTGTCTTTCTCTACTTTTCACTTCATTTCATTTTCTAGGTCAAAATCATTAATATTTTATTTATTATTTTCAGCCAAAAAAATGGAGGAATAGGATAGGGAAGAAAATGAAAGCTGACATCAGAGACAGTCATCACTAGATAGAGACTCAATTTTTATTTTTATTTTGTCATTGTTGTTCATAGATTAGTTGAAAATGTTAATTTGCTCTTTTCAATCATTTTCCAATTTTCAACTCAATGTACCAACAAATTGTCCATGAGGATCATGACTTGTTACTAGCAATATGTTTTATTATTGTGCTAAAACATGGTTGATCAAATTAGAGAGGTTGTGTCACTACTTGATATGGTATATAAAGTTGGAGGGAAATTAAATAAATTGTTGATAATGTTGTAAAATGAGATTGGATTATTAAACTAATTTGAAAGCTAATTCATAGGTCTAATCAATCAAGTGTATTGATAGTGATTTCTTGAAAGAACAGTAACTTTCTTCTTTTATTTAATTTAAGATTTTTTTCTTTCTAAGCTTCACAATTTCACATATTTTTTTTTTACCGCACTCCCCCTTTTGACATAAAATCGATAATTAATTTGTGAGTCATCCTATTTACAACATAGTTTAAGTTTGATAGGAAAATATCGTACAATTAAATTCAGGTTTAAGCTTTTAAGTTAAGTATTATGGATCGACGAAATGAAAATGAGAATAAAGCAACAAATAAAATTGTTTCACTAATTATAAGAACATATATCAATTAACAGAGTTATTTTACTTGAATTTAAAATTTTCTGACTCAAAATCTAAAGAATATAATTACGTACGTTTAGCAAATAAATGAAAATTTTATCGATCCGTATCGTATCCCACTTGAATTTGAATCAACTGATTGCTTCACATACAAAGAAAGAGTTGCTTCAATCACAAATCCACTCACTAAGAAAATATGTTAGATCTAATTTAGGTTCAGAATTTTTTATTATTTATAAAATTGCAAGTATCCATTAGTTCATTCAGTGTACGGACACAAGGGTGGTGGTGATGATGAGAATATTTGTAAATGATTATGTGAGAATAAATCATCTTCTTTAATTTATTTTTTTAGATGAAAGAATACAATTGCTATATTTTAATGAGACTCGGGTGAAATTTATTTTTAAAAATCCCAAGAAAAAACTATTTTTCCACCAAAAATTGAATCTAAAATTTAAAAATCAACCTATTTTATTGTTTCTAATTGTTTTAATTTCTATTGACACATTCTTGGATAAAAATAAACCCATTTAAAAATTTACATTTTCCTATAGTTTAAGTCATTTTGTTAGGTTTTAGGTATTGCCCACTTTTCTTTGTCACCTTCCTCAAATGTCATTGGAGACTCCACTTCACTCCCATGTCATAACTCCACCAAATTTTTCATCATCCATTAAAATTTTATAACCAAATTATCAAATTATGGCTTTTTGTAGGTGTCACAAATTAGGTCTACCCTCAATTTCCCATCAACTTGTGAGTACTTCATAAATTTCACATCTCATAATCATATGTAAGTTTGGCCACCAAGAATGACCATAACTAAATTTCAAAGTGGGCACTAAAATTTTGTAGATTCTTGTTGTATTGTTGATGTTCATCTACCTTATCATATTTTAATAATTTGTATCAATCTCTTGAATATATTTGAAACAAAATATGAAGACTTTTTCGAGCAATTCTAATC
Organism: Pelargonium nanum; assembly: GCA_036897485.1. Taxonomy (NCBI): domain Eukaryota; kingdom Viridiplantae; phylum Streptophyta; class Magnoliopsida; order Geraniales; family Geraniaceae; genus Pelargonium; species Pelargonium nanum. Next base: position 41,296 of record JAYMTF010000063.1, read on the forward strand.
CCAACTCAAGCTAATATGAGAGATCATCAATTTTTTATTCAAGTTTCTTTAAAACCGTTCTTAAACTGTCATTGTTCATTTAGCCCGAACAAGTTTTAGTCCAAGTTGTGAGCTTTTGAGCCCAACAATGCTCCATCTCTTACACACCACAAGTACAATTGTACAAACAAAGAGACATAGAATGAAAGAATTTAATTTTCATGAGGAAAAAAGCATATGGATTAGTTTTTTTTTGCGTCGGAATTGATATAATTAGTAAGTATATGATATCTCGTCATTTACACTCGCATCATAAATTTTACAGTGCAATTATATTCGATCCACTAGATAATAGATCAGTCCTATAAGGCGGACGAGCTTTCGACAATCCACCTTTGGACACTATTTTTAGTTATGATGAAAAACATATTCCACAAATATTCTTTTGGGAAGTCTTTCTTTTTCCCAATTCATTTTGAAATTGTACCAAGATGGTGACATTTAGTAAAAAGTTTGAAACTTCTCCCATTTTTTCTTGTTTGGGTTCTAAAATATATTCTTGATAACCTTGTTTTTTCAAGTCAAATTAAAGTGACAATCACTTTTAGCAATTACTTAATTAGTTTAGAGACCTTCAAGAAGACAAATTGCACAACCAACTTGAACTTTAAGCCGTTGGAAATTTCTATATTCTCATTACTTTTTCTTTTTATCCATTCACATGATAGTTACAACTTGTTAATCAGTATAACAAAAAGAAAGCTAAACAACAAAATTTATAAATCGCAATAAGAAAAAAATGACTAAATGCCCTTCAAACGATTACAAATTAGAAAAATACGGCTTAAGCACAACACTTGTTGTCTCATATATTTTGCTTAAACCGTGCAAGTTAAAAGTGATCAATCTGTTGCATCAAAAAAACATATTTCGCTATTAACTTCTTGAACCCACTAGACGTACGAGCTTCCACTTTCAAAAGGTCGGCAAGAATATACATTTTCCAGACAAAGGTTCTCAAAATAAACAAGAAAAAACTATTTTGGTGACTGAGAAAATTTGCACCAAGATTTTCTGACAATCCAAACACGCAAGTAGCTCTCTGTGGAGCATATTAAGTTCAAATCTTTGGTCCCCTCCACATATATATATATGTATATAGATTTGATCATCATGGTCCAGCTAGCTGGTTGTCTATTAATTCACATTTCATCTCCACCATCCACATTTTCGTACACATACATTTTAACCAGAATTTACCAAATTCTTGTTACGTACTAATATATTCTCAACTGCTGCATCTACTACCACTGCTTTCAAAACAAAATAAATAAATAAATTTAACTCGTTCGATTCGATCTTTTCGCCATTTGCTAGGAACATTCTTGAAAACTTGTAGCCTCCTGAGAGAATCATGGCACATTTCATGTTTTGCAGTAACCAGGAAATGAGCCTATTGGTGAACCAAATATTATATATGTATATATATATATATATATTGAGCTGTATAATATAATTTTCTCAAATATTCCAGGAGATCCACACTTGACGGTGATATATGTATATATATATATATATGTAACACATGCATATGCATTATGTTTACAAAATGAATGTACATGAATACATGTGTTTTAAAAAATAACAATTATTATGATCAAATCTTGAAAGGAATATATTTATATGAAAATGACAAAAACCAAGGACTGATGAGTGAGTTTTTAAAATATTTTTATTTGTATTTGTTGGGAATATATATAATATATATAGTTTTCAAAATGAATGTACATGAATACATGTGTTTTTTTTTATAGAATAATGAAGTTATTTAATTGCAAAACTGATTATGATCAAATTTTGAATGTAATATATTTATATGAAAATGACACAGCCAAGATTGATGAGTGATTTTTAAAAATATTTTTATATGTATTTGTTAGGAATATTTGTTTAAAATAAATATATATGTAGTTTTCAATTCTGGTTGACAGAGTAGTTATTAATTATGTGGGTCAATGAAATATCATATATGAATTGGAAACATCTGTCTTCTTGTTCATATATTCAATAGGAAGACCAAAAAAAGATCAAGAAGTTCAAGATTTTAATTGAACCAAGTGTGAAATTGCTCACCATGTGGTTCTTGTTTTATTTTCTTGTTTGTTTCTTGGTTGAAAATGCTTCTTGTTTTTTCAATATTTCCATTTTAGGATGAGTTATGGGTCAATTTGTGATTGCTTGTGTTGTACTTATCTCTAATTATTTATGTTTAGTGTGTTTCTTGAGTTCTGAACTTGAAATTTATTTTTAAATAGCTGCCATATGAAGTAGAAGCTAAGTAGAAGTTAGCTATGAAATCTAACTTTGACCAACAATTTGTATAATGAAAGATAAGATTTGGGTTCTTTTTTAAAATTATGCTTTGTACTTATCATACTAGAACATTTTAGAAAATGGTTTTCCTCTTTTCAATGTCATTTTCATATTAGCCTATGGTTTATGCAAGTTGATGAAAAAATTTCATAGACCATATGTTAATTAATAAGATCTACATCACAAATTTTATCATTTTAAGGAAATTCGAGCTTTCTTTTGCGCTCAGATGCTAATGTTTTCAAATTGCATTCAAATTTATTCGGTCCAAGTGAAACATGCCGGTGAACAAGTAACGTAGACCGTATGTTAATTAACAAGATCTACAGCACAAAATTTATCATTTTAAAGAATTTCGAGCTTTCTTTTGCGTTCAGATGCTAATGTTTGCAAATTGCATTCAAATTTATTCGGTCCAAGTGAAACATGCCAGTGAGCAAGTAACGTAGACCGTATTTCCACATTCCGATATCATGAGGGCGTTTTGGTCATTTGTGTTATTTCAAAATTTTCCAATATTTTTTGTTTCACATTTTATTTCACGGTTTGGACTAAGACTATAAATAGCACCCGCTCAATTCCTCTATTTAGCTTACGCCGTAAGACCTACCAAAAAATAATTTTATTCGTGAACGGTTCTCCAACTGTATTTTTCAGTAATAGTTGCATCACAAATTTTACTCATTTTGGTGCTTTTCACAATTTAGACTCAATGTCTAGTGATGTGATGTAATGAAGTGAAGTGTAACTTGTATTCTATTTTTAAACACAGTCCCACCAAATTTTGTTGTTAGTTTATAAACTATATTGATGACAAATCATTCAAGGCTGTCCTAATAATGCTTAGCTCACCAAACACAATTTTTTTCTGCGCAGCTGGAATTTGTTTATGTTCGCGTTTGTCGTAATCTGCGAGTGATCATATTCCTCAGTAATTTCCCTACATGAACTGAATTGATGTAATGGTTGCGGAAAGGTGACCCACCTTTAGACTATTTTTATATATTCTTGCGCGAGACGTGTGCGATTTCTCGGGCTGTTATGGTAATTTGTTGTATCTTTTCTTCTCCCTATATATATATTTAGTTTATGTCCAGAGTTTCCGCAACTCTCATCATCAACTTCACAGCTCGAATAGCTGGAAATTGTAGTTTACGCGTAGAGATCGAGTTTTAATTGAGTTTTTGTCTGTCATTTCTTGCAAGAACCTCCATCTTTTAAGGTAAGGATCTGTGTTTTTGCAGTTTTTAATGTTCTTGCATCGTTTTCTTTTAGTTGTTTCTGGTTCAGCAACAATTGATTTGCAGCCTTGCAGGTATATACATTGGCAGTGAAAATCTTGAACTGTTCTTGATTTCAAGATTTGAGTTCTTGTTCTTGAAATCTAATTTTAATGTATGGGTTTTGATTATGTAGCTTTGTTTCTTATACGTTTTCTTTTGTTTTAGTCTTTTGGTTGCGCGTTTTCTGGGAAACCATGGACAACAAGGGTTATCAGAGTCCCGAGAAGCCGGATTCTCCTGAAGTTGTGCTTCCGGCGCTCTTGAACTACATAGCTTCAAATCAGGCCGCGACGGGTTTTGATAGTATTGAAATGCAGAGCCCATCTGATAGAGTAAGTTGCTAATTATCCGATAATCGAATCAAGAAAATACAGTTTATTGGTTTGTTTTTTTTTTTCTGATAGGCAACAGGACATCATACTCGAAGTAACAATGTTTCTCACTCCCTTTGTACTAGCTAACATTTCTTTGTTAAATCGAATTCAGGTTCTTGATTCGTCTTCTTCGATCCATCATCAGCATAAACATTCCATTTCCATCAGCATGCCATCTTCTCCTCTGAAGGAAGCTTCTGTGAACAATGATGCAAATATTGGAATCCCAAAATCTCTCAATGTTGCTGCACAGCCCATCTTTCACTCCCAGCCGATAGTCTCAGGCGTCGCGTCATCAGCCTCGGGATGTGAAAGCTACCCGAATCCCGTCATCCATCGGTTGAAGGACAAGAGGTTTGATTCCTTCAAGACGTGGTCCGGGAAGCTCGAGAGGCAGCTCACGAACTTGCGGGGGAAATCCCCCCGAGCACCTGAGCCCGAGGAGGAGTTCAACAATGCTGTGCAGAATGCTCAGGCGGGGAGCTTGCCCGTGGACCGGTACTTTGATGCCCTGGAAGGGCCCGAGCTTGACACTCTTCGCGTACGTATATTTTAACTTAAATTTCTAAACAAACAAAGATCGCGAACATTGCTTGACGTTTCAATTCTCGTTTTCCGCTCAGGCTTCTGAGGAGATTATGCTTCCTGAGGACAAGAAGTGGCCGTTTTTGCTGAGATTCTCCATATCCTCATTTGGTATCTGTCTTGGAGTTAGTAGCCAAGCCATAATGTGGAAGACTTTAGCTGGGTCACCTTCAACACATTTTCTACACATTAGTCCTATGGTGAATTTAGTATTGTGGATAATTTCCGTTGCGCTCGTTGTCAGTGTTTCGTGCATCTACCTCCTCAAAGTTATATTCTACTTCGAGGCTGTTCGTCGCGAGTACTATCATCCTATCCGTGTTAACTTCTTTTTCGCCCCGTGGATAGCTCTATTGTTCTTGGCCCTAGGAGTGCCCGCTTCGGTTGCTAGTAACCTTCATCAGGCTCTTTGGTATGTGCTCATGGCCCCGATCTTTGTCCTCGAGGTGAAGATTTACGGGCAGTGGATGTCGGGAGGGCAGAGGAGGCTGTCGAAGGTTGCGAATCCTTCGAACCATTTGTCAGTTGTGGGGAACTTTGTGGGAGCTTTGCTTGGAGCATCCATGGGGTTGAAGGAGGGTCCTATATTCTTTTTTGCCATTGGTTTGGCACATTACACAGTTTTGTTTGTGACACTCTATCAGAGGCTTCCTACAAATGAGACACTCCCAAAAGAGCTCCATCCAGTGTTTTTCCTGTTTGTGGCAGCTCCTAGTGTTGCATCCATGGCTTGGGCAAAGATTCAAGGCTCATTTGATCATGGTTCAAGAATTGCTTTCTTCATTGCCTTGTTCCTTTACTTCTCATTGGTGAGTCTCAATAACCATCCTTTTAATCTATATCTATCTACTTTTGTTCTTATAAAAGCCCGTCCGACTTAGATCACGGCTTAAAAAGACTTGCGGAAAAAGAGATTTTCCTTCTTAAACCCGTCTAACACTCAGGATAGTGGTATTCATATCATGACACTCATTTTAAAGTTGAGGCATGTGGCGGCCCACTCTGGGTGGCCTACTCATAGCTTACTCGGATCCATCAAAGTTGTAATGAAAACACCAGAAGCCCAATAAGAGGGTCCAACTTAAAAGACTAGTCTTATAGGTGTGAGAACTCATGGACTTAAGAAACCCTTTGGTACATGATGTTTATTCCGATATGAGATTCATACAAGATTGCGGTGAGAAAATGAAGGTTTTTCGTTCAAAATCTTCTAACGCTCAAGTTAGATATGAGTCAGTAAGAAACTAATATAATATAATGAACTCTATTGGGCCCTAATGGGCCTCTTAGTATGGAAGGCCCATTGGACCCTATCTAGCCCAATACAAATCCAAAGCCTTTCTTGCACATTCTTATGCTTGTTTCTTTGTTGTTTTCAGGCTGTGAGGGTCAATTTTTTCAGAGGCTTCAAGTTCTCATTGGCCTGGTGGGCTTACACATTCCCAATGACTGGTGCAGCCATTGCAACCATTAAGTACTCAAATGAAGTAACAAATGTTGTGACTCAAGCACTCTCTGTGACACTTTGTGCAGTTTCTACTCTCATTGTCACATCTCTCCTTGTTACTACAATCTTGCACGCTTTCGTGCTTCGCGATCTCTTCCCCAACGACATTGCCATTGCCATCAGCAACCGGAAGTCCAAACCAAGCAAGAATTGGTTCCCACATTTCCATTTGAGGCATGGAAGCTCAGAGACTAAAGAAATTGAAAACTACTTGAAATTTGCTTGCAAAGAAGGGAATGATTTAGAAGCTTCCCTTAAGTCTCATGTCCAACAAAACTCTAACAACAATGTGTGAGGCTGTGATGTTAAGAAAATATATGTATGTTAAGTATCTTCATCACTCAAACATGTGAGGAGCTGATTTTAGGAGTTCTTTGAGAGTTCCTATGAACATGTTTTGAGAGATGAGTGTGTAATGTACAAATAGTATGTTGAGTCCTAGGTTGTAAGAGACGAGTGTTGGGAACATGTAGATGTTTTCTACTTTCAAGATCAAAATATTCAGTTATCGAATTCTACAATTTATTACTTTTTCAAGCGTTTAACGAAAATTCAGTGCACGATACTCACCATTGTAAAGCTTGAGAAGACTTATTGTTACTCTTGATTTTTAGAGCGATTGTTTTGTGACTTTTTACCTACTTATATATTATAATTTTAAATTCTTGGTATAATCTTTTACTTTATAAACTAAAAATAGAGGTCCAATGCATGAGGTTCTATTCATATATAGTGGGCCTTAGGGAGGGTCATTGTATTATACATGTCTTTTCGTTCTTTACAAATGAACTGTTTCCGTGACAATATGTAATTATATACAGTAATCTTGAATTCTTTATGAGTTTTTTTTCATTTACACATAGTGGACATGAAATTGATGTGATGATGAAAGAAAATGCTTTCCATGCAAGCAAGTGTTTAAAATCTCATTCTATGTCTAAAACTATGTATTTTTTGCTTGCTCAAAAGAAACCAAAAGCAAAACACAACTCATGACATGGACCCTGCACCAACCTTAGTGCAATGAACATTGCATTATATGCAATCAATCCATGATGCACTGTCCTAAAACTTAACAATGACCTCAGACTAAAAGTTGCATCTTAGGTTGTTCATGTCATTCCCTCCCTTTTGCATCAATGCGTCTCCAAAGTTATTCCAAAGAAACCCTCTCAAAGCACATTTAACAATGTTTCTTTGGTGTTATTCGACAAACAATTAAGATTCTTCGTCCGTCTCAAAGAAAACATAACACTTATTTTGACCAAAATGTCCATGTTTAGCATAAATTCTCATTTCATAGTCCTCTCAATGGGACAATATTATCATTCACAATCTGAAATCCTTTTGGACTTGAAGTTGTATGTAAACATGGCTCTTGAACATTTGGCAATTAAGTGAATGTGAAATCTAGGTGGGAGTAGTAGTTATAGGAGAGACAAGTTTTGCTTGTCTTGAGGAGGGTTTTGTGGTTTTGGTCCCCACATTAAGACACAAAGATTAGCAAATAAATGACAAAATAGGGTTAGCTTGTGTAGGTAGCAACAATAGAAAGACAAGGCAAATTAAAGAATGATGGAACCTATTAGGAAGACAATAAAAATTGAAGTAGATAGGAATTGATTGTCACTTGTTGCACATCTTGTCTATGTCTCCTAATCCTCCTCCAACATTTCACATGTCACATTTGCTTGATTGGGGCTAAAGCATCTCTTAAGAATTGTCTTGATAGGAAATGAGCAAGTTTGTGTTTTGTTTTTAATGTTCATATTTGCACTCTAACAATTAAGTAGCAAATGTGTATTTATGTGTTTTCTTTTTTTAAATTATGTCTGCTAGATTTAATTATACGGTAATCTAAATTGTTAGTTCAAACTCGAGAAAAACAAATGAAAAGCTGTTGATTAAAAAATATGGGAAAACATAGAATTTGAAAGATTAGCTGAGTCATTTTATCAGTTTAAACTTTTAGGTTAAAGTCAAGTTTAACAATGCATCATTACGTATTTTGTTTAAGTTTAATAACCCGTCTTTCTTGTCTCCCATCTTTTGTTCACGTATCCACGTAAATCTAAGAGTAAGAAGGGTCTACCATGTGCCACTAAATAGCTAATTAGTGACACTACTAACTAAAGTTGATGATTGCTATTGGCAAAGACACATGTGAAAAGTTGAGGACACAAGCAAGAATCAACCTTGCCTTTTATTTTGAATTTTCATTTTTCTTTTGTTGCTTATTCATTTTACCTCATTTTGTACCCAATATGCCATTAATGAAGACACAAGAAAAGATGGAGGGAAATGTGTTTTAGGAATATGGCATTTATATCTTAACCAAAAACCAAATAGAGCTTCAAATAATAGATCAACTAGGGTTGGGATCAAAATAGCTTGATTGGTTTTGGTGCCCTAATAACATGGCCATGACCAAGAATTTATAATGTTCTCTTTTTTGTAGAGTTCATCCTTCTTATCCATAAATATATAATTGGAAATGCATCATAAAAACACTAGTATTCTTATCGGGCCACTTTTTGCTAGCTTGAGTTCGAATTTGCCGAATCATGATGGTGACAATCCTCAAGTCGAGGCTCATTTTGCAAGCAAAATAGGTTGCATGCGAGAATCAAGCCAAGCCTCTCAAACTTGGACCGATAAAATTATTGAATTCTTGGGTTGGTAAGAGACAACCTGGTGAACTGAAACATATTAATAGTCGGGGAATGTTTTCATGCATATCAGGCCACTTTTTGTATGTTCATGATTACCCGCATGTTGTTGGCCCATTATCCAGCTGACTGACTCAGTCAATCAACATACCGGTTTGATTCTCAATCCGGTTTTTAACATTTTGACCCTTTTCTAACAAAAATCATAAAATACCATGTGATTAGACTGAAGTAGACACAATCTTGATTTCAGATGAAAACAGAATTTTCAATATATATATTCATATTCTCTCAAGAGTCCTGAATTTACATGGTGGAGACAAACTTGAAATTCTTCCCCAAATTACACTAAAACTCCATGTGGAGAAGTGAAGAGAAGAAGGAAAGAGACAAAGAACAAAACAGACAACAATTGACTGATGATCTTCACTACACCTCCCATTTCTTCTTTCCCATGTGCATCATCTTGAACTCATCTTCCAATTTCTCACTTGTTTTCTTGAATTCAAGAGCCTCAAGTTGTTCAGTTTCCTGATCATGACACACAAGTAACAAAATATCAGTACCAAAGCAATTTTCGAAACCCGAATCATGTTTGATCATCATACAATGTAATCAAGATTGTGTTCATACCAAGGGACCTCTTGCAATGGAGAACAGCTTCGTATATTGAGCTCTCCGAGTCACACGACTTGCGCCAATGATCATCCGCAGAGTAAGCTACACTGATCCTTGGAGACGTGTCTGGCGCCCATTTCTTCAACTTCCGGACTCTTGATTGATCCACACCTTCCTCTCTAGAACCCGCCCTTCTACCTCCTCGTATCCTCCTATACAATGGCCTCAGGAAATCCAAGTACTTCCGGAAGATCTGCCTTGACATTGTCCGGCACCTCCTCAGGGAAGAGCAACGGGTGGCAGCGCCAGGAACCACAGTTTCCGGGGGATGTGAGGAGGTAGAGAGGTTCGGGGTTGAATCATCTGAGTCAATCTTCGACGCCTCAGCAAATAGAGGCATGACATAGCCATTGCAAAAGAGCTCGTCCGCGTGAGCGAGACTAGAGGTGAGAGCGGATTGAGAGAGAGGGAAGTCGAACTTGAGTTCTTGGGAGCTCCTGAAGAATCTCTTGGAGGGTGGCATTCTCGGGTCCATCTCGATGAAGGAATTGGATTCATCGAGAGAGGTCCTTAAGGAACTGTCTAGGCTCTCGAAAGATGGCCTCAAGTTTACTAACCAACTGTACGAGAAGCTCTCGATGGAGAGAGGCTGTTGTGCACTGTCCATTGCTGCAAAACTTCAGAGAAAACTGACAGAATATTATCAGAAACGACACTATAAATACACACACAAGAAGAGAATATCGGGACTAAACACGAACTTATCACTTCTCTAACATGTGTAATGTACATACAAACATTGATACACACACATATACATATATATAGCTTAATATCTTCTGCCCAACAATGTGTATGTGGTTGTCTGCCAAGAAACGATAAAAATATTAATTATTGAAAGAAAACAAAAAATAAAGAAACATAAATGTGAGCCCCATAATATACTGATTTACCTCAACTTTACATCTTTAATCATTCTCTTCTTGAACTTCACAAAGAAGATGGCTTCTCTTTCAAAAATGTGGTCATAATCATTATTGACTACAACTTAGGTAATTATAAGAAATGTGGAAACAGATTCATGTATGTTTCACTTTTCGTGACAAACCATCTCCCAAAAAACAAAGCTAGGTTATGTTTTTGAACTTTTCTTCTAAACCTATGTTTTGCGGTTAAATCACATGTAACACAATGAGTTCAACAGTAAGCCCATGTTTTCAACATTCTAGACAAAAATCGTTGATCCTGCTTAGCTTGTCTGTGTTTTGTCATCATCTATTTCGAATTCTATCATCTACTGATGAATATCTTTTACGGGTATGGCCCATTTGAAAGGAAGATATCGCCATTCCGATGCTCACATCGTAACCACTATAACACAGTTGAACCTAAAACCTAAAATACTAATGCTATAAGAATAAGATGAGATGTATAAAAATTACTGTATCGACAAAATATATTATCACAAAGAAACACGGGACAGATGGTGAACAAGAGTTCATAAAGCGTATAAAGAATCGGTAAAAAGGAAATATCGCAACTGATAAGGGGAAGTAAAATATCCTTAGAACTTCTCTTGGTATGGAAATTTCAAGCTTTTACGTCCACCAACAGTCTGAGTGGCGGTGAGTTCAAATAGAAATATGCTAATCACAAGCAACCAAGAGAAACAGAAAAATAGCAGACAAGGGTCTTTTAAGTTGTCGGAGAAAGAAATGAACATGAGACAATGTTCATGGACAAAAGCCAGAACTGGAAAACGACTTGAAACCTATAGGTCCCCACTTGGGTTACCTTTCAAGAAAAATGTGCAATTGTTGGGGAATCAAAGCATTTATATAAGCAAATAAATGTAAGAGAATGTTTTTTTTTTAACACGGAACTGTTTTTTCAAATATAAGTACTTGAACAAGCATTGCTGAAAGCGAAGACTTCAGGAAAAGAGAAAGAAGACAATTATCGTATATCAAATTTATATTTACAAAACACAACTGTTTCTGGAAAACAAATATACTGTTACAGTTTAAAGAAAGATGCTATACTCATCTGTCAAAAAGCTAACAAAAGGTATAGCTAATGGACTCCTAGAAATGAAGCTTTAAAAACTGAAGCAATTCGGTGATTCTTGTCTCTCGAACTATTTCCTGAAGATGAAAAATGTTAAAATTTGCCCAAAAGTAATTATGAAATTCTTCACATCAAGACGTAGCACACTACTATTGCTAACTGAACAAAGCCAGAAATATGTACTATTATTAGTATCACTACAACAATGGGGAAACAAATGGGAAAAGAAGACTAACAAAAAACAAATATTATTTTGTAAGGTCTAAGAGCACCCACATCAAATGTCCCCACTCCCTTGGGACCTACACAAGGTTCTGACCTTTTTAGAAGACCTTCATTGTAGAAGAGCTACTTTTGCCCTGGCCCTTGTATAGAGAACTGGTCCCTTAGTTTTTTTTTTCTTTTTTCTGTGTTGTTAAATCAAAGAGTGACATTTGTATTGTAAGATAAATAAACATTTTAGTAAAGCAACAATTTGGGACTCAAATTGAGTGGGGACATTTGTTAACGTGGCAGAGATATTGAGGATCTCGAATTGAGTCCCTTCGTTATGGATGCTCTAAGTTTACAAAGGCATGCTAGAGAGTTATGCGGGAGCATTGGTGCAAACAGGTTCCTAGACCATGCAAAGACAAACCCGTCACAGCACCAAGGAAAACAAGTGATAGCATCCTTTACATACTGAAATGTGCCAAGGTAAAAGTTACGGATCTTACCAAAATTGAGCACCATATGGGCGTTATTTGGTCAAATAAGAGAGGAGAAAACCATGAAAAACAATCCATTTTCAAATACGAGAAAGAATTGAAACTTCTACAGCATACACAGCCATTGCCGCTGAGTGTGGTGAAACAAGTGATTGCTCGGGATTTGAAGTCGTAACAAGTGTAGAGGGAAGAATATGGAACAAATTTGTGACTGAAAGCAGTTCCAGCGAGACTTTCAGAAAGTTTATCAGATGTCTCTTAACGTCAGAATTACTAAGTAAGAGGTCATATTACATTAAACACATTATACCGAACCTTTCCCAGAACATTTTCTCTCCCCATACTCAGAGGACCAAAAAAATGAGCCAGCCAGGGCAATACTCGCCCCTTCTTAAATACAGATGCTGCACTACCAGCATGCAATGGTAATGCAGCCCCTTCCACCACACTAAGAAATGCACACAACAGCAGACACTTCTATCATACCCCAATAGTGCAATCCAGCCTACGGTATTAAATTCAACTACCTCCTCCTACTAAAAATTGAACATTTATAACCACAAAGTGACATAAACATGATTTATCTGCACAATTATCTTTGCTATCAATGGCACAGTCCAAGGTTTGGCATTAACTACTGCATCCGCAGCTTGTAAAACTAACAATCTAGTTTTCAATAATGAGAGAGAGAGAGAGAGAGTTAAAGGAAGTTCAGGATCCCATATGAGAAGGGTTTGTAGTCATCCACCAGCCTACAACCATGCTCATAGACTTCAATATTATTTAAGTATGAATGGTCAGGCATGACAAAACATAGACACAAGCATCAAATGCGTGCCAATATGCACAGCATTTAACACATTTCTAGTTTCCTACGGATGCTCAATAAGATTCATGTATCTCGTTGACATGTAAATATGTCAAACCGATCAAGGAGTCAACTGATCCAAGGTCTAGCCATGCAAACTACACTCAATACTAAATCCTGACAGGAGTCAGAGCCTATCAGGCTATCACATGGAAAATGCATTACATATGCCCAAAATTTGACCCTCAACTCGGTAAGCTGATACTATCTCATATAAGTAGAGGCAGTTTGTGGTAACTAAGGGTAAAAGTTGTTTTTCTTATCTTGAGGCTCAGAAATTATCAACCGTCTTGAGGTTCAGAATATATCTAACATTTACATGAGGGAACCCATCAAAACGAAATCTTTCACACCATTGGGTGCTGATCAAATTGGCGTTAGAAATATTTGCAGATACAAATATGACAAACAATAAATTAAAAATGTGAAATTTTTAGCTCTAAGATATGTTACCTTACGAATATCCGAAACCCAGCCCTTTTTCATCACATTTGACTAATCAAATTCATGTTTTACCAATTATTCTGCTATTCAATCTTCTATGCACTTGGTTTCACATTACAAAGCAAGAAAGCCTCCATTTCTATAATATAACAAAAAATCAGCTACGAATAAGAATAGAAACCTATCATCTTTAACTACAAAACAAGTGCTTGGGTTTAACAAACCAAAATGTTCACTTTTTAAAAACCCATATCATAATTAAGCAGAGTCTCTCTTTTACCTAATGACCCATGAAAAAAAACACAATATATAGCAAATGAATCAATCACAATGTGACAATTGAAATCATGATGATTTACCAATAATTCTCAGGAACCAAACAGATCATATACAACAGTCAAATTCGCAGTTTATGCTTAAGTTACCCAGAAATTCCAAAAGTACAAGAAAAAAAATTGTTACTTTAAACAATTTTTCCTTCTGATTCGAACTACAATACAAAACCCAGATGAATTATGACAGAAACACAAAGTAAAATTGCAAAATTTTCAAATTCCTTCGATTTTTTTCTCAGCCAAATCAAAAAAATTCACGAAACAGTTTTTCAGAAACCAAAATCGCATACCCAGAAACAGATACAGCGAAAGAGAAAGCTTACATTTTGCGAAGACTTGAAGGTTGAGCAAGTGACGCGCGAGCTTCAGTGGAGAGCAATTGGGTTTACTGGAATGGTTCAACGAAGGCGGCGAGAAATACGTCGTCGTTTAGCTGCTCGTGCTAGCGACGAAGCGGGTCAATTTGTTTCCGTACCATGTTATTTTCAGCAAAACGCGTCGTTTTGCTTCTTATCCAACCATCTAACTGTCATTTTCTTAAGCACGACCTGTCGTTTTGCCACATGGAAAAAAGTTCAACTATGTCGCCCATATCATTTTCTGATAAAAAAGACTCTCCGCCATGATTTATTGGTTGAAAGTCTCAGCAAATAAATTATGGCCAATTAAGTAATTCCGCGTCAGCTATTTACACTCGTACCCGCTCCAATGAATTTTTGGACACGGAACGTCTCGCCCGAATTCGTTTTCTTTATCTTTTGGCTGAGATTCCTAATACTCTTTTTTTTTATATTTAGGATCAAAACAGTTCCAAATATATCCCACAAATTTATTATCTAAAAGAATGCAACGAATATTCATTAAAGCAATAGGAAATATTTGGACCAACATTTCCATGTGGAGTGATGATTATAATTAGTTAGACTTTTGAGTTTTGTTGATTCCATTATCCAACCAATAAAATAGGAAATAGAAAAGAACAAAAAAAAAAAGGAATCTATCAATCTTTACAAGTAGAATTTTCTTTTTTTCTTTTTCTTTTTCTTTTTTAGTATGAAAGTTTTGTGTTAATGATCTTTTACACCAGTTTTGGGGAGAGACTCCATAAGTAAAATAAAATAAATAATTATTCTGTTTTTAACTTATTTTTTACTATCTTGTTTAAATTTATTTTTTTGTTTATTTGTCAAAACTCTTGAATGGTTTCAAAGAAACAAATATTGAACATGAAATCATCAAAATATATATATATATATATAACATAAAAAAATAACAAATTAAATTATTTTTTTCAATTTTGAAAAATTGCTTCATTTGGTTATTGGTTATTCATTTTGTTTTGAATTGGTAATTTATTTGAGTTTGTTTTTATTTGGTCACAAACTATTTTATATTTTACCATAATTGGTTCAATATATTTTAAATATAATTTTTTTAATGTTATATTATGTCATCACAAGCCTTTTTAACGCGGAAACCGTCACTAGCAGGTTACAGGTTTTATTTTTCATCTTTTCAAATAGGAAGCTTTTAATTTATTTTTATTTATTTTTCCCTGTCGATTACAATTACTACAATAATGCATACAAAAATGAACCTTCCTGGAAGCACTGTGGTTGGTGAAGAGGGCTTGTCCGTTAAACAAAGCCAATTTCATAATATTTATTTATTTACCATTGCCTTAATTTGTATTTCTTGTTTTACCCTTTTATTTTAGAAATTTCATTTTGATACCCCCAAACCTACTAAAATAGATCATTTATTTTGGATAATTATTTTGGTTTTACGTTTTTATAAAGTTGGACAGTTTATGTAATCCATTCATATTCAGTAATTGCATAAAATAATATTGACGTGATTGTCTTTTCCGATGTGAGTAAATCTGGCTTTGGGTGGATGGCTCGAAATTGGTCTAATAATTTTTAGGAATAAATAGTCATGTTTGAGGGTTGTTTCGGATTCAAGAAAGACCAAATCTTGGACGGCTAGAGAGGCAATGATTTGGGTCGAGAATCGAGAATGAGATCGAGTTGTCTTGAATTGGAAGCTCAGTAGGTTATCACCGTTACCATAGAAGGGGTTGGATTTGAGTCGATGGGCTTGTTGGTGGACGATTATCTGATACTTTGTTTTAGTTGAAGTCATATTGATTTGATCTCCAGTTTGTATATATTCAATTTTATTTTTCAAATAATATCTCTATCCTTGCTTCAGGAAAAAAAAACTCGTTCAAAATAAGAGTGATGTTTCTCTTGTATTTTCCGTTTTTAGAAACTTGGTTATTAATGTATCAACAATGTTATCTCTACTATAAGTTACTTTCCTGCGTGATTCACTTCAAGAAAGTAGTGAATGAATTCAAGACCTTCCACGACAAGGTAGCCATGACATGCTTTCGTCGTTGTCTCGCATATTATGCACTTGCTCTATACTATAGTTTGCTCGAGCCTCGTAATATCGAGGAACTAGACATTGTTAGTGTCGAAGTATACACCATTGAGCTAAAAAAACTATTGAGAAAGGGAAGGATATCAAGGATAATGACAAAAATTCTAATCCAAAGAAAGTTAAAAACTGTAGAATGACTGCAACTACTTTTTACTCGCTTAATGTCAAGTACGGAGCCATCTTTAAAGTGACGAAGAAGACGGAGATCTTCGATCACATTAGAAGGTTCTACGTCAATACTAATTTAAAATTGCATTACAAAATGCACAAGCGCAAGTGACACGACGTAGTGAATTGTTCTTATACAATCCTCTCATATTTACATAGTGAAGTATTCTCACTACGAACCTTTGACATTTATATAATGAAGTATTTATGCAAAGTACCTTTTAAAACTACATCATGAAACGTTCCTACGACAAACATTCCAAAACTACATCCCTAACTTTACATTAAATTCAACAAAACCTCAAAAATGGAAACATTTGAAAATTGAGAAAAATAGAGGTCAAAATAATAAACAGCTATTAACATGAATAGCACAATGTAATTATCTATTTATCATTCTCGCCCCTAATTTTCTGTATAAATAAATACACGCATAGCTTCAAAATGAAGCATCTGCGATACATTATACACAGAAAGAAAAAAAGAAAAAGAAAAAAAAAAGGAAAGGAAAAAAAAATGGAGTGGTGGGAGATTATGAAGAACCGGCGGTTCATGGAGGAGACCGAGAACGAAGCGAACCGCCAGAAAACGCGAGCGGAGCGGCTCACCTTCGTCTACATCACCTACCAACTCCTCATCTTCTCCTCCGTCTCCGGCGCTCTCCCGGCCGTCTCCGAGTACTGGTGGGTCCCGTTTTGCTTCTCCTTGTCGCTCACCGTCGTTTTCTTCTTGTTTTTCATAGACGCCGTCGCCGGATTCCACAAAATCCAGGGTCGGTTGGATCTGACCCGAATGGAACAGAGTCAACAGACCGAGTTCTGTAGCAAAACCTACACGAGTGAGCCGATTGATGACGTGCCGAAGTCGCCGGAGGAGGTCCGGTACCGGGAATTTAAACGGGGGGTCGTTTTGAGCGTGGTGGTTGGGTTGTTGGTGGCTTTTGCGGTGGTGATGTTGCTGGGTTGTTGGTTGATTTCGCCGCCGCACGCGGCGGCGAAGTAGTGGGTCCCTGTGGTGGTAAAATAGTAATTATTGTGTTTCCAAATTAAATGAGGAAGTGTTGGTATAGAGTAAAATGTTGTGTTTACAGATGAGGAAGTGTTGCTACAGAAGCGACCGCCGATAAATCTACGTGAATATGTTTATGTTTTTTATTTTTATATTTATGTTTGTTGTTTTTTGATTTTCTGGGTTAACAGTTTAAATGGATTGTAGTAAAAAGTCCCAGATTGAGATTGTTTGGAAGCTATTAAAGGCTTTTATATTAATAAAAGCTTGTTGTGTGTGAATTTTGATTTTGATTTTTTCATGAGATATGTCTTGTTCAGTTTTTATTTTATTTTCTTAGTCAAATGGTTTTTTCTGGGCATGTGGTCACACAAAAACTTGAGACATCATAGTTAAACTAAAACATCTTGTTCCAAGTGTACTTTTGAATTTCATGTCAGGTCACTTAGCCACACAATTTGGCGTTAAGAACAATTTTAGATTAATAATTAAAAGTTTAATGATTATTTTAGATTTAAAAAAAGATCCGTGGATTAAATTAACTTTATATGTGTAAGTTCATGGACTAAATTACAAAAAATTTGTTATCAAAATGTAGCAATTGATGAGCCCACGAATGGGTGGCAATTTGTGTTCACGAATCACGAGTCATGTTGAAAGTTTAATATTCAGCTAAACAAGTAACGCGAGCACAAGTCGTTTGTGAGCAGGTTGACTCGAGATGACACGACTAACACATTTAAGAAATTATGTTAATAAGTACCCGATCCTACAAGTTTAAATAACCCGACACGACCAATTATATTTGATCCTTTTAACTTATATAAGTAACTTTTTTACCTGGCATGTTTGTAAAATTACATTTTTATCCTAAAATGAGTCAATAACATATATATTACACGACCTTTAATTAAACGAGTTAGACGGATTAAACAAATTCGACACAAACACAATTTCATTATTAAATAAATTAAATTAATCAATACAAACCAGATTCTATTGCACCCAAATCTGTTTAAATTTGCATTGTGTTCAAATCGTGTCACGAGTCATATTCCAAATTACCAACTTTAAGTCCACCGTACCTATGGGTCACCCAAATCTTTTTAGAGTACATACTTTTCATTTTCAATATAATTATTTGTTTCAAATCAACATTTGTGGGCGTGGGTCAATCTGAAGTCACTACAATCTACGGCTAGTTCAAGAAATAAACAAAATTAATCATATTATATTGGATCTTTTGTTTGGAAGAATATGGATCTATTGGTTTATATGATTACTTTTTTTTATTATTACTTAATTATGAAAATTGACTTTCAAATAAAAAATTATGAAAATTGATGGATTGATTTTGCTAGTTGGTGCAGTTGCTAGATTGAAAGGTAGTATTGAAAAACTTCAAAATTAATAATTTTTTAAATAAGTGTTTTTTATATAAAAATAAGGGTCATGACTATTTGAAAATTAAGTGAAGAAATTTGACACTCAAAACATTATCCAAAATTGTCGACTTTTACAACTTTGATAATACATATTTTTGTTTTCTATGCATGTCCACATATTTGACATTTATCTATTACAAATTAACAATGATTTACTATATTTTCAACGGTGGTTTCATCAAAATTTAAATTTGTAGTGCAACTTT
Source organism: Pelargonium nanum (assembly GCA_036897485.1). Classification (NCBI taxonomy): domain Eukaryota; kingdom Viridiplantae; phylum Streptophyta; class Magnoliopsida; order Geraniales; family Geraniaceae; genus Pelargonium; species Pelargonium nanum. The sequence goes on from JAYMTF010000063.1 coordinate 60,380, forward strand.
TATTTGATGAAATCAAAAACATATACGTAAATGTGAAGAAATGGCTACAAAATTGTTGCAAGAATGGACGACACGCTACATGTCTTTGTAAAGTCTATACGTGCCAACCACTATTTTTCATTTATAAATGTACCATAAACAACCTATACTGTATAATATAATTATATTGTGGTCCCAAAATCAATGTATTTAAGTAGTAAATAACATGATATTTAATTGAAGTGGTCCAAGATTGTTTTTGCTATTAAAAAAACCCTACTATTATTCACTATATCTAAAAATAAAATCTTACTTTATTATGTAACATACATTCTAAGATTTGCCCAAATTCTAGATATAGTCCATAATTTTTTTTATAGAAATTTTTATTAACAATTACTCCCTCCGTCCCAAAATGAGTGTCATGTTTCTATTTTTTTGTAAAAATTAAGGATTAC
>JAYMTF010000064.1:0-60572 GCA_036897485.1 Pelargonium nanum
AATTTTCTCTATGTAACAATATCAAAGTGGGGAATCTGTTAAATCTTACATCGTTATTAACGATAACGAATTAAGATCATATACTCTTGTATTATTCAACACGAAGCCAAAGAATACAATTAAATAATTTTCTTTATCTAACAATATCAAAGTGGGGAATCTGTTAAATCTTACATCGTTATTAACGATAACGATTTACAAGTTCTGTTTTCTGTACAAGAAGAATTTTTCTTCTTCCTTCTGTTTCCTGGTTGAGTAAAAAATGGTCAAGCATTTGTGTTTGTAAGGGCCACTGATCTGTAAGACTACTGACCTGTGAAACTATCTTCACATCTTCTAATTCGCCTCTGGTACACACTTGGCATACATGGTTCGTGGCTCATTCGTTCTCTACAGTTGGAGGTGGAGTTGTAGCTTCATCATTCTCGAAGACTAGTGAGTGAGAAGAGACTGTGATGTCAGAGGCTGCATCGTCCATGGTTAAGTTAGATAACTCGCCACATACAGATGAACATTCGTCTTCACCATTAATAGACGGTGCCGGGGATGACCCAAAGAAAGATGGTGCAGGGGATGAACCGAACAGAGACGGTGCCGGGGACGAATCAGTGATAGTACTTGCGCCATCATCATGAGATGGAGATGACTCTGCATCATCTGGTTGTTGTAGAAGACTCCAATACATGATGCTAGCTGTCAGGATAAGCATCATCTTTGGGTTTACCTGTCGTGTCATTAGAAGATGAATACTCGTGAACAACCAAAATTTACGAAATACACAAGCTATGGTTTCTAAAACACAATAGATTTAGTGTACAGACAAGCTGTTGTATTCAGAAGCATACTAGATCACTACTACTGGTTCAAAATATCATTGTTCACTCTGCAAAGTATAACTGCAAACACAATGTAACTCACTTTGTTTGCACCCAGCAAATGGATAAAAAAAACACCCTAGAATACGAACAAAGATGTGCATTCATACCTCAATGATGTCCTCTGGTAACAAGAAAAGCGAACATCCAAGCTTCCTTGCAACACTGATTATGTACGTGGCATTCAACCTTTTCTTGTCATCTAACATATCAAAAGAAGAAGGAACTAAGCATATTACTACAAAATATATACTAGACGAAGAAAAATTATATACAAGAATAATCTTCCAAATTCACCAGCCCTTCTATGAATGCAGTATATAAGCAGTAAAAATACTCTGTCCAGAAAATATTAATAGCAACTGCAAAGTCATACCAGTTTCTCCCTTAGTCACAAGATTCCAATTGACCACCCTCGGTTCCACAGCAGTGAGTAGCTCAAGGAAGAATAAACCAGTTGATAATCTCTTATCCTGAAAACAGAGAGACAAAATATCACCAATTAAGTTTGTTTTGGAATAGTATTGCCAAAATAAATAAAAATCTTGAATTAGATTAACCTTGAAGCTATCAATATGAGAACTTCTGCCGATATTTTTTACTTTCCTGTTTGCCCAATGCAAAATGTATGAATCAGTTATATCCTTCCCTTGCGAGCGGGATCTCAAGTTCTTCAAGAGCTGAAGCATATTATATCTCAACAACTGCCATAGGTATGCTGAAACAGATGTGAACTACATTTTAGTTTGACAATCTTAATCAATTCACAGCTAAAAACTGAATATGTCAAATAAACTTAAAAAGATATCAGAGAATGAAGATGGATCAATTTGAGTAAAAACTCAAAGGTAATTCCAATGAGAAATTTGCGGTCAGTTATGACCTATAATGGTAAGAGGGGAATCTTATATATAAGATGACATTTATGGTATGTTTTCAGTTCCTTCTATGCTTCGGATTTATAGGCAATCCTTCCAATAAAATTTATGGCTCACAATAACATTGCAACATAATTAGAAAAATATCTGAAAGCAAACTGTAGAATAAGTTAAGTCTCCAAAAACATCATTCAGACTTTCACAGAACATAAGAGAAAGATAGATGTAGAATGAAACTGTGATTTTCATGACATCAAGTGTGAACTATTGTTGTTAGCAAACATAACTTGGCAGAGAATAGAAGAAAGATTGATAAAAAATGAAACCGAGTTTTCATGACATCATGTGTGAACTCTGTTATTAGCAAAGATAACTTACACCATTCGTTTTAGTAACACCAGAATAAGAAGCATTATCTATCAAAAATGGTAAACAAATCGAAGTTGCCATATATATTAACGTCGTGTTTTCAAAAAAAACCAATTGAGATATACTGTATTTTTGTCAACAAAGCATGCTAGTGAAAGAAAGAGTATCTATAAAAAATGGTAAACAAATCAAAGTTGCCATATATATTAACGTCATATTTTCAAACAATACCAATTGAGATTCTGTATATTTGTAAACAGAGCATCCTAGGGAAAGAAAGAGTAAATTACCAAGTATGAGTTTCTTATTCCCTTGTACGATGTCATTTCCAGCTACATTCACCAGGGAGAACTTCATCTGCTTTCCTATCTTTATAACTTGATTGCAATTTTCTACTTTTCTGAACGGCATCCTGATAGGAGGCTTTGTCGCATGCTTCCAGTTAACTGATCCTGGAGAAACCTTATCAAGCACTTCTAGAAGTAGCCATCTGTACATATTATCCCAACACGTCAAGCTCAAGGTGTTTAGGATTTTAAAAATTGCAGTATTAAGATCTAGGATAAGACGGAAACAGAGCCAGCTGCTAAACTAGTAATGGCTAGTTCAAAGAGAACAGAACAGAAACATTCATGCAAAAACATGGAAATGGAAAAGGCTAGCATTTGAAACGATTCCATTCACAAATCATATTTTGTATGACAGATGCATATAAAGACTTGGCATGGACTACATAGAATTTTCACAATACTAATTACAACACAGATATTGAAGTTTGGAACACTAACCCATTTCTGACATCCTCGAACAAATTATTAACATAAGTAGAAATTCCAAGACTGTTGATCCATAGTCTGAAGCATCTTTCTTCTCTATTTGTTAGAGCATCATCTGCCATCATCTCTGCAAAGGACGCCTTCTTTGTATCTGTAGACAGGCCACTCCTGTAAAAAATGGTAAGAGGTTATGATTGAATCTGTTTCTTGTCATGCTTTGTAATTACATATGTAAAAAACAGTTAACTTCAAGAAAAAAACAGTCATTCCTTATAATGCAAGGAAAGTAGTAATCATAAGCCCGTAAAAGAGCGAAGTATTGTCAATGTGTAAGACTAGGTTGGATGCTAACATTATCCACAGCATTTCAGTCCACTTCTTCTAGTTTGGAATACTTGTTGACTAACTCAGATTGAGAAGAAGCAAATATAGGAAACTTAAAAGCTGCATCACTTGATAGAAAGAAATATTAGAAAATGATTTTAAAATCTTGATTTCCCCACCTTTCATGAAATATCTGTGCTACAAAGGCAAGGTTCAAGTTTGATGAGCCTTCTACAATGTCCTTTGGAAACAAGTATCGTTTGCAGCCCATTCTTTCTGCATGATCAAGTACCAGCCTTGCTCTTTCATAGTTATCCTTGGCATCTAATGTGTCCGGATTGCAGAATTCAGGTGCAAGGATATTAAGCAAGTATGCATAAGCCCTGGCATCCTGCACGCATGTTGAAGGTTTCATTACATAAGTTTCAGATATATATTGTATGCTTCCAGTCAATTCTATGTGACAGCACTTGCTGCGGCATTAAAAAACAAGGAGAAAGCCCTAGCAAACGTAAAATATCGGAAAACAAGAGTAACAAATAAGAACCCAAAGCAAGAAAAGAAATTGATGCGACCTAAAAGGATTAGTGCCCTTTTAACAAGGTTTGTCTTGTCAAAGAGATGTGACTGGATTGTTGCCTTTTCCAGATATGTGACAGATGTTTCCTCATACTTCCCATTAAATAAACTTTCGATACTTGACCTCAGCTATTGACATATAAACTTATAACGCCAACTTCCCAAAATGGAACATGCATATTAGTCCATGTGTTTCATTTATTCATATCAAACAACTGATGCCTTGTAAACTTAAAATGACAACTTCATCAGATATAAAATCACAGTGGTCACAGACCTTCAAATCTGAAGAAAAATTTGAAACAGTTTTGGGGTACCCTCCCTTCTTCAGATGGAAATTCATCCATTTTAATAAGATCTTCTCAGGAGATAATCCCAAAAGCTCCTCAATATCCTGAACACAATGAAGCATATTACATGAGTTACCCTTACCGGTTCGCAAGTCTAATACATCAGAAACGTGATAAATTGACATTTTTTAATTACCCCATTGTCATCCACCAATTCCACAAGCTGAGGTGTCTTCTTAAGGTTGAGATCTGCTAGCAATTGGATCTGAAGTGATCACAATTAGCAAACTCACGCAACAAAAGTATGAATTAACAAAGGGGAAGAAATTAAGTTAGTACCTTTATTATTTGTGATATCAATCCAAGCAGCAGATGAGGCTGTACATGTTAACACATAGACAGATATACAAAAACCTTTAGACAAACAGCATTTATCAAACTAATTTGTAAGAGAAGCTGAAGCAACATAACTTACTCTTCCTTCGACTAAATCCTGTGTGCCAATGTTAACCACTGTGCAGCCAATAGCCTTTGCAGAGTTGAGGCAAAGGGTATGATTCTCATTCCTCTCCCATGGGTTCATTACACGTTTGGTGTTTATAGCTCGCTCATCAATCGTCCCCGGCACAGCAACATTGATAAGTTTACTGCATGAAACAATAAAGTAAATGAACTCTACAACGGAAGATCAGCTGTTGACTTACAAGGAAGAGTAAATAAAGCAGTTCCCTCTCAAATACCATAGAAGAACTCCATCTCTTGCAAGATTATATAGATCATTTGTAGCTGGATCTATAGGAAGAAATTGCTTCAAAAATTTATCATCCCTGAGATAGCTGTTTATGTGGGAAACATAAGATGCTTTCTCTGATTCAATGATTGAGATATCGGTTGACGTTGCCTTAAGGAATGATGAATTAACCTTTAAAACCCCTTTTTTTCTTGAAGCTAGACCTTGCAAATTTTGATATGCCTGCCCAATCCAATCAATAACAAAATGTGACCTCCCATCTTTCGAACTCCAGAAAAAAACTTTAGCTCATTATTCAGCTTAAACAATGCAATACACAAAGTAAATTCAATGCCTCTAAATCAACAACAATTTAAAGTAAAGCATTACACTTCCAAATTTGACACTTCTTTGGAGCCAATACTTAAAACAGAGAAAACCAAGAAGACACACATTGACTTACCTCAAGGAAGGTCTCGAAATCAATCTCACTGCCCATGTCAGAGTTAGTATCTGCCAAGATTTCCCTAATCTCATCTTCGGTTAACAAGTCACTGAAAGCCTTCAATTTCGCCAGTAATGGTGGCAAATCTTCATATGTTACCTTACCATTTTGCCTTGCTATGGATAAGAACTAACACCATTACAACAATTCAAACATTAGGTTACAACGGAAAAAAGGCCAAAACCCAACAACCAATACAATCGTAACAGTTTAGACAATTGACAGATGAACATATTAGAAGCTACTTACTTTGGATTGAAGGCCGCGCAGCTCTACCTGAGAGAACTGTCTTTGAAGCGGGCGATCAGAAGCTCTAAAACCTGACATCTCCGGGTATTGAACAACAATTTTCTAAGAATGCTCTAGATTGATCCTCCAAAAATCAACCAAATTGACAACAAACCCCTTGAGAATCTTCGAACCCAGAATCCTATAAACCAATATCAGCATCAACCTCATAGATTCAGATCCAAACACAAATCAAACAGTACCATTTTCAATCCGTAACAACTAACAATCATTAAAATCATCCATATATACCAAACAAGAAACAAAAAACGAGACAGTAAACCGTAACCATAACAAAATCAGATAAAAAAATCACAAGTTCTTCACCATGGAAACATATTATCCAACAAAAGGAATCTAAACAAACAAATGCTCGATGCCAACAACACCAACAACACAATGAATCGAGAATGGAGAAACGCACACCAACAAGCACCCAAAAACAGAGGATTTCGCACATTCGTACAAACGGGTCCAACGAACGCTAAACGAGAAAGCTAATGCAGACCCAATATCGAAAACCAGAAATCGAAACGACCCAGAAGCGCGTACCTGTAAATTAACAATCACGGACCCAACTCCCAAGTTGAAAATCAATGGATTTTGTCTCAAAGATTTTGACTGTTCGAAAGATATTCAATGTCGGTCGGTGCCAACATGGTTAGGGCGATTCTAGAGAGAGAGAGCAAAATGGTGTGGGATCGATATTTCTTCGAGGAAGAGCAACCGAAAAATGAGAGAAAGAGAAGAGAAGAGAAGCCGTTTGGGCTATGGAGCAAGACGGTCCATGAGGATAGCCACGACCAAACTGTCTCAGAAATCGGCTCAGCTGCTCCGTACGCGCGAGTGTAGATTGTTGAGATACACTCGCTCTGTGAGACCAACAGATGATGGATCTGGTGTACACGTGTTTGGGAACTTCTTTTTACAACTGATATAGTTTTTGTCTCTATCTAACCCGAATCGGTTCTTACCGGTTAACCCTAATGTGGATCCCTAACTTTTAGACCACAAAAAAAGGGATAGATAAATGGTTGAGATGAGAGGACCCACCTTTTTAGGCAATAATCTAGTACTCCTAATATTAGTTTTTTTTTTTCCAGTTTATACTATGAGATTCTTGAGCGGGTCTGCACACTCGCGGTTGACACCTTTATACTATTTTATCATACTCAAATTAATCCACATTCGAGATTTGTTCACAACTAAAACATTCACCTCTCCCCATGAGTATGTTGAGCGGGTATCAAACGTAAACGTTCTTCCCACTCACGCAGCCTGTACTGTATTGTCAACTGCGCCACTACCCTTGAGTTTCAGTTTTCATTTATTATATTTGTGCAATTTATACTTAAAATTTTGAGTATTGGGTTAAGATTATTGGCATTAGTTGTCCAACCGACAATATTGTGGTCATCTAAAAACATAATTCTAGGTGTAACATTATATGTCAACTAACAATCAGAAGTTAATATACATACGTGTAATTCATTGCTCTTAAATTCAAAGATGGGTCATTTCAAAGTGTTATTAAATAGAAGAATTTAATCCAAAAATCATAAATGGAACATACATATTGGAAAAATAAAGTTGAATCATATACATTTGGAGAATCATATGTGACATTTACCGCATGATAATTCATTAACTCTTAAATCTTCGATTGATTCTAATGTAATATTTGTTTGATTTGTTTACCTTCAGTATTTATAGAGGTAAAATGTCTGTAGACCCAGAAGAATGTAAAATGTATGTAGAGAATGAATGTTTCGTTTAGTAAACCAACGTTTGGAATGAGCTTCATGTGTGCATTCTGAAAAATCAGATTGTGTATATATATCTATGAGGTCGATCCATATATAATATAGCTAGGTTTGCCGACTATTGATCGATTGTGACAATATCATGGTTTACCGCAGACAATAATAACGCGCCCAACTTAATTCTAAGATCGATCCATATCAGATATGGGTTAACGTTCATGTGTTTTTTGATCGATTGACAGAACCAATCATATTTCAACTCTATTTCTCTCTCTATGTGTGTAGCTTACAATTCTTACTGCAGGGTTGAGATTAAATTCGTGATCAACCTTCTTTCAAAAGGGTTTCGGCTTCTTCGGAAAATTCAAGCTACCATATCTCTCACAAAAGTCTCTCACATCCTATGGGTAAAAGCTCATGCAAAAGCTCCTATTTGTATCAATTGTTTAAAAGTCATGCTACAACTCACTTACATCCAAACAAATTTTACACAAAAAGCCTATAGAGTTTCACTCTCAACAAGAGGTGAGAGACAAACCAAACATGCACTTATGCTTTATAAAGCAAACAAATCTAATGTATGGAAGAATTTGTTGCCAACTATTAAATGAAAAGGCAAGAATTAGAAGGTTGGGTCAACTTTATGCATACAAAGATTTTAAATACTATATTTAATTGAATTGAGAAAAAATGGAAATGGAATTATTATATTATTACTTTTGTTCCCATGTCGATTTGTAAACATTCATTGGGTTATTAACTAACAGCCACACCGTCCAACCGACCATACTTGATCTCATTCCCGTATCACATCTCATCACGTGCGAGCACGACATACCATATTTTTGGAGTTACCAATTATTGGGAGCTTTTCCTTTTTATAAAGTTTTTGAAAATTGAAATATTTAGGTTTGACACTATCGGGTGAGACTAACTCTCACCCGATAATGTCATCCAATCTCCCGCTCGCTAGTTATTTCAATTAGCATCCTCATCCTTGTTTGAGAACTAAATTTTTTCATATAAATTTGTAAATTTAACATAAGGATTTGAATTTGATTTATGTCAAAACGTTTAAACTGTTTGATCCTACATGTCTTGGTAAAAGATTAAATTGTTGTTTAGGTGTTTGATGATTGTTGTTTGTGTTCGTGTTGGTGAAACTGGTTTCTTAATTTGATGTTTTTCAAATTTGTGATGATGAAACTAACGAAAAAAAAAATTAATCAAATCGAATGTGTTAGATATGTGTTTATTTAATAGAAATAATAAGGGTAAAAAAAATTGAACCACCACCGACCATAAAAAGATCAACGATGGTTGAAAATAGGACATTGATGAACAACTAAATATAACAATTAAGGTTTCCAAAGAAGAGGAAAAAATTATTCTTTAGCAGAATTTGTCTTTTCAATTGAGTATTGTGTAAAGTTTATGATTTTGACCTAATTATTTTATAACGATTGTCTTAAATGAATCTTAACCATTTTTAAGATTTAGAAATATGTTTATTTTAAGTAAGATTTAATAGACAATATAAACTTGATTTTTTATTCAACTTTTATAGTATGTATAAATTTTACACCGCATTTATCAAACACATTTTACATGTCTTTATTTTCCAACCATGTCTTTTACCAAAACACAAATGATTGTTCTGTACCAAAAAAAATGATTATTGCATGTACCTAAATGTATGTATTTTGCATGTTGGCTGACGCAATAAAAGAAGTCGAAAAAATCAAATTCACTAATATGAGTACATGTACGCAATAGTGACATGTCGTTTTAATTCATCTTTTACAAGGAGAGAGACTGTGAGACAGAAAAATCTGCAGAGAGAGAGAGAGAGACACAGAGAAGGCTGTAAGAGAGAGAAAGGAAGAAGAAGTAAACTAGGTCCCTATTTTTCCTTTTTATTTATTTATTATTATTACCACACAAATGGTGACAGACCAAGAAATTTCCCAAGCCCTCAATTCTCTGTTGCAGGATTCAAACCCTAGCTCCACCTTCACTTCCCTAGACGCTGTCGTTCAGGCTCTACAGTCCAACCTCGGCCTCGACCTCTCCTCCAAGCTCGACTTCATTCGCTCCCAGATCCACCTCCACTTCCAGCCTCAGCCCCAAATTGACCATTTTGCCCCCCAACGGATCCCCAATTTCCCCCAATTGCCACCTCCTTCGCCTGCTTTTCAATTTCATGGCGTCCCCACTCCGGTCAAGCCCGATGCCGTCGCCGAGTCCCACAACGCCTCAGTTTCGTCAACCGAGGCGTCGAAGCCGAGGTGGGTTTTTCGTAATTTGAGTTTTTTCTTTGTTCTTCTTGCTTGATGGAGGAATTAAAGTTTGGATTTTTATCTCTGTTGTGTTAGGGAGTGAGGAAATGGATATTCTGTGTTTTGTGTTTTGGTAATTTTACTAATTTGGCATTGAATTCATAGCATGGTTTTCTGGTTTAGTCAGTTTGGGTTACAAATGGAGACTTTAATTATGTTATTTTACTGGTCGAATATATCATTAATTATTATTCACAATTTCACATGCTGTTGAATATTCTGCAATAAATTATTTAGCCCATATCTGATGTCTCCAGTGAGATGTTTGTAACCATTGTGAGTCCAGATATGTATTATCTAGATATTCTGGTTGTTTATTGTAATGAAATAATGATTAGATTGATGCTTGATCTGATATGGTTGAATTTTACCCGAGTTTATTGCAGTAATCCAACTAAACCTAAGAGAAGAGGTGGTCCGGGTGGTCTGAACAAACTTTGTGGTGTAACACCTGAACTTCAGGTCATTGTTGGCCAGCCAGAAATGCCAAGGACTGAGGTCTAGTCTCATGGATTAAAATTATTGGTTATAATTTGTTCTTTTTTTTTAGTGTTCGTTGCGCCTTACGTGTCCCGATGTTGTTTGGTTCAGATTGTAAAGCAACTATGGGCTTATATAAGGAAAAACAATCTTCAAGATCCGAGTAACAAAAGAAAGATAATATGCAATGAGGAGCTGCGTGTGGTATTTGAGACAGATTGTACTGACATGTTCAAGATGAACAAGTTGCTAGCTAAACATATCATCTCTCTTGAACCTTCAAGTATGTCTCTGCTATAATTGTGGAGTGTGGATTATTATGTGTGTTTGTGAAAAATAATTGATAGGTTGGCGGCTTTCTGTTTGGCACTTCCAGAACAGCCAAGTTCTAAGAAGCCGAAGGTAGAACTGGAGCGCAAAACACAAAATAGTGAATCTGCTCCTTCTGTTATTATGTCTGATGCACTTGCAAGCTTTTTTGGTGTTGCTGAAAAGGAGATGCTCCAGGCAGAGGTTTATAAACGTCTCTGGGCTTACATTAAGGTCAACCAATTAGAGGTTAGTGATCAGTTGCATAAGATTCAATGTTAGTTGGGATAATGGTTGTTCTATTTGCAACAAGAAGAAATGTAGAGAACACATAGTATCTACAGATGATATTTGTTTCTTCCCTAGTTCCCATGGTCCACTAGAATTTTGTTGTTTATTTGTTGATTGTTGTTACCTGCTTTCTGCGATAACGGATCTGTTTTGTGGTTGAGGATGTTACTCGGAATATGCATCATCATATTATGTGGAAGGTTCAGACTTCAGAATGAAACTTGGAACATGACGAATAGCCATGGCCTATAGCCTTGGTATCTACTGACTAAATTTGGGGCTTGAGATCTCGGGTTCAATGCCCGGTGATATTTACCAAGAAAATAAGTTGATGAAGAGTGAGGTAACAGAATGTGGTTACCACTAACCCTGGCACAGGGTGTGATGGGTAAAGGTCCAGCTGGTAGTTACATGTCATTAGATACTCTTCAATTTTGTAATTTGTGCTTCCAGCCTATTCTTATTTTGAAACTTGCGATCTCCCATATCCTTGGGATTCATGCATCTTGATATCTGTCTTTGATATTGATAAGAGAACTGATCACGGAGGCCTTTCTTGAAGCTACATCTGTTGTTTGTAGGAGTGTATCAACTGAACCACCATGTATAGGAATCACTTGAGATTATGCGTTGGGTTATCAAACTAAATTGGGATCTTTTTCTATTGCTAGTTTCCCAAGTATCTTAAAGATTATTAACATTCTTGCTAAATAGTATGTTATTTGCCATTTTGTAAATTGAATTATTTTACAAGTATGCTACTAAGAGAATGAGTTTCTAATTATCTTGCTATTCCTTATAAAAATACATATCACATCACTTTTTTTTTGGCTTAAATATGTTTAGGACCCCTCTAATCCGATGGTGTTACTATGTGATGAAAAGTTCCGAGAGCTTTTTGGATGTGAGAGCATTTCTGCTTTGGGGATACCAGAAGTTCTGGCTCGCCATCATATATTCAGAAAACCAGAAACCAACGGCAACTGATCATGTTGGCTGGTAATGAATATATGTTCTTATTCATAATGTTGCCAACTTTTCCAAATAATCATCTTAATCTTGAGAAAGGCACGCCTTTCACACAGTAGCACATAATTATATATTTATAGATGTATATTAGATTGGTTTATATTATGTAAATGGGAAATGGTTATAAAGAGTGTCTAGTATTATTCAAATTGGCTTGTATGATTTATCATCAACAATTTGCATAATATGATGCAGTAAATTTACTATCCCTGTGTTTCTGACCATTAATGATAGCTGATAAAAATGTTTTGTCATTGCCTGCAGATATGCGATGCAGCGGTCAATGCTGATGCATGATGCATCATGTAAATACACCATGCTGAACACATGCTAAGTTTGTTATGGCTTTTGTTTTTCACATTATTCATTGAGATGCAATGTTGTTAGGTTAGAAGTTAGAAGAAGTTGGTAATTATGGCTCTAGTTTGCTTACTATTGTAAACTAGGTTTGTAGAAATGCATATAGCATTGAACAAAATGAATTTAACTAGTGCTATCACTCTCAAAAGATTCTGTATATTTGAAATGTTGAATATTTAGTTCATGAAGCAGTTTCAATCCGCCCCACTTTTTAGATTTTAGCCGAATGTTGCATAGTAGTTTTGAAATCGAATCCTGAGATCTAAAAGAAATGTGCAGATACTAGTATGCCACCTAACATTCGGGTGGACTGGTTTGCGGCCCCCCAAATACGGGTCTCATGTAGGCATCGTCGAATCTCCTCCAGTAGGAGTGGATAGTGTGCACTGGCCTTCCTAGTAACATTGACAAACTATCCTTGGCCCGCAGGATGTTGGTTGATGCCGACTCCTCTAAGGACAGCAAAGGCAGGAATACATCATCGTTCGGTTCCTCCATGCTCTTGTTCCTGTTAATGTTCTTGTTTGTAGTTGTAACGTTCGGAAGCAAACAACATATGAGTGGCTTTGTCAAGAAACCAAACACCTGCACTTCAAAATAACAACATACTATCAAAAATCTTGAATTCATAAGTGCTACCAATCTGTTACTTCTACTATGAGTTCTAAGACTATCTATCCAGCAACAAATTCTACAAGAAAGTTCAGAACACATACTATTGTAGTAAAAAGAACAACTATTATTGTGTTGGTGATCATCGTAGCGTTGATCGGATCCCAAGTCACTCCCGAATACGTAAACTTCACAAGCCACAAAAAAGATTGATTAGAACATCGCATTTCAAGCAATCACATAACTAATTCGAACATTGGCAATTAATCCAGCCAGAAGTGTCTTGATTTGTAAGCAAACCTGCTTAAAAGCTAAAGCAATGGAGACTGCTCCTCTCATTAGCCCAGCCCACCATATGACTATCTACAAACCACAAAACACCATTGGAAATACATTTTCTCCAATGTACTCGAAAATCGTTACCTTATCAAACACGTTTAAATATACGAACCTGATGTTTAAATGTGATTGATGATGATCTCCCACCACGACTATTCATGTAATTGGAGATGACAGAAAGTGGGAAGACAAACGCTGCTCGCCCGATCAATATCAAAACAACTATAGTACTATAGATCCCCATTGAAGTTCCAATACTGCAATCAATAGAGTTGAAAATACACTCACATTTATATAAGACAAAATGCATCTATCATATAGAAGCTAAAAATGTTAAGACTTGGAAGAGAAGCAACTTTTCAGCGCATCTTAGGCATCCAAGGTTTATCCTGATAATAATCGTATAGAAGTTCCAAGGAAATGTAACGATCTTCAATGTTGCGCTTAGTCACTACATGAAAATGCCATAGGCAGTAATGGAAATCTTATACAAGGCTAAGCACGAAACTAGGCCATGTAGATACTTTCTAGTAGGGTAGGTGTTCATGTAAGCATAATGATTCGAGGTACTTAAATAAAGGAAGTTTTTGAAATAATAAGATTTCAGCTGAATTGTAGAAAAAAAGATATAGCACCTCAGTTTAGTCATCTTCCACTTCTGACTATCTAGAGCATCCATTCCCACATATAGAAATATGAATGTCTCTGCAATAAATGACATTGTTGCAAAAACATGCCTGCAGTAGAAAAGGCAGGTTCAATGTTAGATACATGTTTTCTAATTTGATACGTCTCAATTGTGATAACAAAATCTGCTCATACGTGCCTAGTTGTGATTCTTGAACTCTCAGTAACGTTGTGCCACGCGTAATGAGACATGAGAATCCCACAAAAGAAAACGGTAAGAATCCCACTTAGTTCTAGAAGCTGCACATAAAACATTAATTAACACACATTCTAGATAAAATTCGCGACATGTGATTCATGATCAGTGCAAACAAACTGAAAGACTGAAAGAACCCAAGATATTTGATTCAGAATACATAGCTAGTTCAACTTTCTACGAAGGATTGGTTCACGGATTGATGCAAAGTTCAAGAATCAAGAAACCATTGACAAATTGATGTACATGAATAGGCTTTCTTGCAATGTAAAATTCAGAATCCAAGGAGACCTCATCAAGAGGATAGCTAGATATTTTCTGACATGAGGATATAGCTTCCCGGTACCATAGTAGTTATGAAATGAAGAGTATTGGTGAATTATGTACTCTTATAGATGAAAAGTGCAGCTTCTATTGTTAAGATTTCTGTTTATAACAAATAATGCAACATTGCACCAACAAAGAAAATGAATGGACTTTCAAGTACATGCCATTACCTCAGCCAACATGTAGGACAGGTATGACATTAAAATCATTAAAGCAATTTCACGAACGCTGGAATGCCTGTAAGAAAATAAATATTCAGACTTTTATATGTTACATCGACCTGAATCGAGAAGTAAAATCAGTTTCAATATTCCTGTTGTTTTATGAATATATATTAGATTTCATGGACGGAGTACTTACCTTCCAAAGTATAAAGTTTTTAGGGCATATGCTGTCAAAAGTCCAGACTGCAAGAAACCAAGAAACTATCAAACTGAGATGAAAGTGAATTTCACATGTGGGTATTAACAAAATGCCCAAAGCAATGCATTTTCACAAATAGTAAGTAGGATGAGCTTAGAGATATCCTGAAGGAAATAATTCTCTGGTTGTCCTTTCTAATAGTGTACCATGTTAATTTCATATGCTTCTATGTCTTTCATCAAGAACAGTAATATTTATAAAATCACATCACACAATGTCAACCTTAACATAAAGGATCAAAAGTATTAGCTCATTTCATCTTCTACTACCTTTCATGCCTGAATGCATCACAAACTAAAAATCTAAACTTACTGAGGCGCCAAGAGCTGTGCTCGTGAAGAATAGGTAAAAGAAATCCCCAACAACTTCAAGGACTATCTTAGCACTAACTTTAGAAACATCAATTTTTTGAATGGCATTGAAGAGAACAACTGATGTCGCATCATTCACCACGCCTTCCCCAAAGACTAGACTGTATAGCAAAGGGGTTTCATCTTGATGGAGAACCTATATGCATAGATAATTCATTTGAAACTTTCAACTATGAAAAGAGTTATAGCCATATTCAGAATAAAGACAGATGTCACAAAACTTAACCAACCTGCAGTGTACAAACTGTATCAGTCGACGAAAATATTGTTCCCACAGCTGAACCAAAGAAGGATAAATTCATTTGCAACCACAGGTCATATTACACATGAGATATCATCAATGCAAAGAGAGTGCTCCCATACAACTGATAAAATATTAATACAATAACTCGGTGAGAATCTCACCAAGGTAGTCCCGGGCAGTGAGACCTAGAAAATTCAGTTTAGGAAACAGCCACCAGCTGCCTACAACATCAACACGAACCAAATAGAAGTGAATCCTAATAACATGCCAAATTGACAATGGCCAAAGAATAAATAATGCTTGGCAACAAACTTTGAGTATATTCATTCAGTGAGTAAAAATTTCTACATCGATATGGGTACTACCAGCTGTTATAATGGATGTTGAGATGAAGACACCAACAACCCCAAATAGCATGATTGTTAGAAAGTTCTGGAAGAAGTGTTTTTTCTTGACCTGAAACCTGTAGTGAGCAAAGTGGTTGAGTGACTAACTAAGAGTAGTCCAGGTGAGTCATTCAAGAAATTGAGTGGAAAACTTGTCTCACCCAGCATTGAATATGATGGGAGGAAGGAGATAAATGAAGAAAAGTTCTTCATTGAACTGTAGGATGTGAGAGTTTTTCCCCTTGCTAAAAACCAAAATTATAGTTCCAGTCAGGCCTCCCTGTTAAAATGCAAAGTTTAGAGGAATTCAAAGATCAAGTACAGAGGTTTGATAGTTCTCATCCTAATCATAGTGCATATAATAAAGGTTAAGACATGAGTAACCAATGTATAAAAACCTAATGATACACAAAATGTTGAATTCTAGAGATGTGCTTCCTTTCACTAAATCACCAACTTAAAGTACACAACAAATCACAAGCTCTTTGTCACCTAATCTCATCCAGTAATCATGTCAATTATCATCACAAGCTCACATGTAAAAAAAGTTGCAATTTTGGAACATGGGCATGTAAGCATTTCCAGTCAGGACATTTATCAAACACTTAACATGCATACCCAGATGGGTCAAAACATAGAACAAAAGCAGGAAGAGTATAAGGGTACAATACAATGAAAATGGCAGTTATGGATTCATTAACCCATCGATTCTCTTCAAGCAAGTGACCAACAAGAAGACAGATGCAGAGAACCGCCACAAACATGGAGAGTGGCACCACCTGGGCATGCTCTCCTCCAAAATTCTTAGCTATTTCAGTTATAAAATTTGACTCCATTATAAATTTCAATCAAAAGGGCATTAAATTCAATATACTCTGTCTCTGTTCTTATTCTTGCTGCTCATCAATCTGAGAATGATAAAAGAGAGTGATAAGAGAGAAGTAGAGATTTTGATCATGACATGATGCTATCAGAATCTACAGACAAGAGTAGCTTCAGTGGAGGCTGTTTAGGCTGACACGTGTGACTACGAGCATGGAGGGAGCACACGTGTGATATTGTCTTGGAAGTTGAGGACTATGAGATTCCGAATCCTTCTTATCATGAGAAGGAATTTTGGCTGCTACTGTAACTACAAAGTGAAAGATTGAGTTTTGAACCGACCGGACATTGTTTCAAATCTCAATTCAAATTGGT
Organism: Pelargonium nanum; assembly: GCA_036897485.1. Lineage (NCBI taxonomy): Eukaryota > Viridiplantae > Streptophyta > Magnoliopsida > Geraniales > Geraniaceae > Pelargonium > Pelargonium nanum. The sequence continues at coordinate 16,968 of JAYMTF010000064.1, forward strand.
AAAGAAACTTTTGTTTGGGTCACTTTTCAATCTAATATGTATTATGAAAAAAAAAACCAATGGTTATCTTACTCAATCGAAACAAACAATCAAGAAAATGAAAACGTATGCATCAACAAAACATAACATAATTTCCAGATTCTCCTCTGGTTAGGTAGTGATGTGATGGAATCAATAGTCTACGGCTTGAAACACGGCCCCAAGTGCGCTCCATCAACTACAACTACATGGCTTCAATCATCTCCGCAATCTTATCTACTTGGAAATCCGAGCTGTTGTTTTCATGATGTCATATCATATATTTCAACATTAACATAGGAGTTTCAAAACCTTAGTGCATGCCCGAGTGGATAGAAGCTCGCCTTTCTTACGTGAGGTTCCAGTTTCGATCCACCTCAAAACATACATCTACAATTAAGGTTAAGGAAAGCATCAACAAATACTCAGTGGGACAAGTGGTTAATTTCACTTGATCCCTCGAGGTATCAGTTTCCATTTTCAGTGTTGTTACGAGCGCATTTTTAAAACAAAATTCAAAACCTAACCTTCTCTTTTGGCACATCATCTCTTGCAAATTTAGTGGACTGGGATCACAAAATCTGGCTTTTGGAGCCTCTACATACCTAGCCCAACCAAATGCTGTACCTACTCACCAACCAGAGTGGTTAAGCTTTTTGGTTCCATATCTACATTTTCAGTAAATTGGTCAATAGAGGACCTTAAAGTTTGTTTTCTTTATTATGTCATACTGATTTCAAGCTTAGGTGTTGACTTTATTTTATGTTTCCTTTTCGTTTTTAAATCTTTTGTACTTCCTAACTTATTTGTCTATCTCAGAAACATAAGTTTTTTTATGGATAAAATAAATGTTAGTCGAGGCATTAAAGTTAAAGAAACTGGCTATAAAACAAAACACAAGTTTATTTATTGCCAATACAAGTTTGAATCCGTAGAAAAGAGGATCAATGTACTCATATCAATGGAACATTGTTAAGGCACCTAGAGAAAGACCTCACCGTGTTTTAAAAAACATGAGGGGACTAGTGACATAAATGACATATATCGATGATTCATGATGAGATACAGTTCCCAAATGTCGTGTAATATTTGTTGCTTGTGCATCATCAATTTTTTGTATGTATTGATTGTCTTCTGATGATAGTTTTGCATGTCAAAATATATTGAGTATTACACAATATACTTAAAGTTCTAGTGAAAAAACTTTTGATAAGAGCTTCTAGAGTTATTAAGACATCTCCAATGATTTATACTATAATGGTGTAATAGCTTCGATCCACAACTACACATAATGTATTATTATCTTTTTTATTTATTTATTACAGTTTCTTCATAATAATTTACATTTTAGAAGTGTAATGTCATGGACACTTTTTTTTTTGAATGGGTAATGTCATGGACACTTGAACATTGAAATTTGAATTTTATATTATTTATTTTATTTATAAGCTATAAAAAGTGCATTAAAATTAGTGAATAAATAATAAAATTATAAAAATATCATTTCTCAATGCTTTTGATACCTACCATAAGTTATTATTATTACTGTTGAATTCATTTATACTTAGGTTGAATTTTGATATTATTAGACTCTTATTCGTAATTATGAATGTTCTTAAATATGTCTCGAACATATTTATGATGCTAAGGAGACGGAGCATCGGGCAGTGGCGGTGTTGAAACAGATGCAGGGTATTGTGTTGGAGGGTGATGGCCGGCCGGTTGAGGGGCGAAAAAACGGCCATGGCGCGGACCTGGAGTTTTACGGTCTGATTCTGCTTGTGGGGAAAGTCCGGCGGTGTTCGACATTGGTTGGACAGGTTGGGGGGAATGGTTTGCCTAGGGCCCTCGACTTGTTAAACTGGGTAACTCCCAGTCACATAGAATTTTTACTCTCTCGTCAAAATTCTTCGGTGGAGGCCATGGATATGTCTATGTTTTATTTAGATTATGTTTACATGTTGGTTAGCTTATTTTCTTAGATTGTTAGTTTGGTTAAGTCCTCTAATATAGTCTCTTTTTTTTTATCATATAATCCCTAATTTTATTCAGCAATGAAAGTAAGTTGAGAGTTACGGTGTCTCGAACAAACTAAACAAGAAATAACCGTGGATGAAGAAACGGTGTATTTATATTATAGCCTCTCGAAAGTCGACACGAATCGCAAAAACAAGAAGCTTTTAGTTCTACCTTCTACGCAACGCTGTTACTGCTACAAGCTGGAGCCACGGTAACTGCTACGCTGCAGCTCACTAACCAATACCTGGAAACCAGCACTATTGGATACAACAGCTATTTTCACTATAAATGTGAACGCGCCCGTCTGAAAATATCGCCGGAACTACAACACCACTGTTTCAAACCAGCCGGAGAAGTTTACCGGCAATGTGTAGCGCTCGCGCCTCTCTTGTGTACTCAGCTGCTCTGCTGCTTGTTCTTCACTCACTAGTAGCTCTGGTCTCTTCTCAGGGATCTACCACGCCCACTCCATGGCCTACACTAAGTGGTCAGTCTTCGCCTATCTCTGATTGTGCGTTTTTTTTTGTTTTGCTTTCTGTTTGTTTGGTTGCTGAGAAAGTAGAGGGAACGTAATGAGGACGATCGAGCTCTGAATCTGAGTCATTGCTGCTGGTTTCATCTCTGAATGATTAGGATTTTGAAGTGAAATTGTTAGTTAAGTGAACATTTTAAATTTCGACAATGATCAAGAAAATTTGAGAATCTGATCCTTTTGAAACATTTTGTTTTCGACAAGGAAGTGGATATTCTTTTGTTGTTGTTATTGTTGTTGATGATGATGAGAAATCAGGAAAATAAAATTGCAAAAAATGTATGGGCTTGAGATTTCACTAATTGTATTTTTGTTTTCACAAATGCAGTTAGGGATTCAAATCAAGCTCCACGATTACTGAATACATGGTCTGTAATCTTATTCATTTGGTTCATTTTGCAGGTGATGCACCTCTTGTGATAGCGCGCGGTGGCTTTTCTGGGCTGTTTCCAGATTCTAGTTCAGCTGCTTACAGTTTCGCAGTGTTGACTGGTTTACCAAATGTAATTTTGTGGTGCGATGTGCAATTGACAAAAGATGCAGCTGGAATATGCTTCCCAGATATCAAGCTTAATAATGCTTCTGATGTATCAAATGTTTTCAAAAATAAGGGCAAAACTTATGTTGTTAATGGGGCTCAAACCAAAGGATTCTTCTCTTTGGATTTCACCCTCACCGACTTATCGAATGTCTTCTGTAAGTTCATTTTATCCTTAACATCTTTCTTTATACTATAACTGGCTGTGCCAACTATTTTGTGAATCAACTGTGGTTTTTTAATGTCACATTGAATATGTCTGTCTATGGTGAGTCTTTTTAGCTCTTTAACTGCTTTATCAACTCCTGGGTTTATTTCAATGGTCTTTTTCTGTTTTAGAAAGAACTGGCTAGTGGGTTATTCCTGAAATTTTGAACTCTTATTGCTGCATATTGTTGTTATTGCTGTTTTAGAAAATTTGACTCTTATTTTTTGATATGTTTTTTAGAGAAAGTGGGCACTCATTTGGTGACGGAGTGAGTACAAGTTATGCTTGAGTATATGTTTGAGAGTGTTTAAATTTCTACGAATGCATATTCTCGCCTAAGAACAAAACTCAAAAGTAATAAATTAATAATTAGATAAGTTAAATGTTGTACATGGTAATTGTTTCTGATAAAGTAACCAAGAGTTTGTTATGGTACTGGGCAGTGACTCAAGGAGTATATTCTCGAACTGAAAAGTTTGATGGTAATCTCTTTCAAATTTCCACCGTTGAAGATGTTGCCTCACAATTTAAACCACCAGGCTTGTGGCTGAATATTCAGGTAAATATGAATCCGAGCAACATTAAATTGGTGCCCTTTTAAAAAAACCTTAGAATCTTGTATCTTGGCTATTGTTTTGAAGTTTGAACCAATGTTTTGATTGTTGAACGCCTGCAGCATGATATGTTCTACACGCAACATAATCTGAGTATGAGAAGCTATGTACTTGCGGTATCTAAACGTGTAGTTGTTAACTATATCTCATCACCGGAAGTGGGATTCTTGAGAAGCATAGTGACACAATTTATCCCAAAGACTACAAAATTGGTTTTCCGTTTCCTGGGAAAAGAGGAGATTGAGCCATCAACCAATCAGACTTACAGTTCCGTCTTAAAAAATCTTACATTTATTAAGACTTTTGCCTCTGGAATTCTTGTTCCAAAGACTTATATATGGCCAGTAGATGAAGCTATGTATCTACAACCTCATACCACGCTTGTCTCCGATGCTCACAAGGCAGGACTGGAAGTGTTTGCGTCAGATTTTATGAATGATGTTCCATTGAGCTACAACTATAGTTATGATCCACTAGCCGAGTATCTGTCTTTCATTGACAATGGCAACTTTTCTGTTGATGGTGTGCTGTCTGACTTTCCTATTACTTCGTCAGAGGCTATAGGTGAGCTACTGTCTTCTTCCTCTAGTGACAACAAAGCTCCCCTAAATAACATGCATGTGTACAGAATCAAAACAATTTGTTCATTTTATAGTTACATTTTCTTCTTTTAAACTAAGTTAAATGGTAAATCCATTCTGCCCAATGGAGCTTCTATTTTCAAGTATATTGTCTTTTATTTCATTTATTCCATGATATTGCATTATATATTTTTTATTTGTGCAACATAATATATATTTATATTATTCATTAAATTTTACATTTTTAGTCTTGGCCATTATGATCACAAAATATACTTGCTATACTAATTTCTTTTCTCATAATGCAGATTGCTTTTCTCATCTTGGGAAAAAAGATTCAGCACAAGGTATGCCACTTAATCCGTGCTTTTGATGCCTCCTTAAGTAGCCTAATGACATATTTTGATGACAGAACATTTTCAGAACATACAGGGGCAGCCCAATGTCTATAGAGGCCTAAAACTACATTTTATACAAGGCCTTTCAAAAATGAGAACACTATAAAAAAAATATTAAATTTTTATACACGATTTTTTTTTGCTTCTGATTTTCTTAGATGCAGGATTATAAATTAGTTTTTTATGATAATTTTTTTGAACAAGTTTTTTTAATTGATAAAGCAGTCAATTTATTGGATTTTGTTGTGACATTATTGGGGGGCCTAAAGCCAATGCTTTACTTGCCTTGTGCTTGAGGCAGCCTTGAGAGTTCAGAATAGAAATGTTGACCTATTTGTCTTACCTTGATCATGCTCCAGTGAAGACACTCGTAATCTCAAAAAATGGAGCAAGCGGGGATTACCCTGGTTGTACTGACATGGCGTATACTACAGCTATTTTGGATGGTGTTGACATTCTTGACTGTTCTGTTCAAATGGCAAAGGACGGGACACCATTTTGCTTGGGCTCCATAAATCTTATTGAGAGCACAACGGTTGCTCAATCTGATTTCAGCAATCGCTCGATGAATATCCCGGAAATTAAGGCTGGCAGTGGAATATATACCTTTAGCTTCACATGGGATGAGATTCAGACCCTGACACGTAAGTTGAACCTGGTTTTCATTTGCCTGTTCTTTAGTGCATTGATGTACAATGTCCTTATTAACTTCGCTAGATAGTAAAACATTTCTTGCTTCAGGTAGAATGATTTCAGTGGTTTTACCAAGATGAAGATATACACCTTTCTCCCTTTAGTAAACATGTAAAGGTCAAACCGTCAAAGATTTTAGCTTTTAAAAAAAACTTACATTCATGTAAAAAGCTACTTATTCTTTTAGCTGGTGTAAATCAGGGGTTATCATGGCAATCAGAGAAATTTGTATTGCATGTAGGTATACTGCGCTGATCCTTAAAATTAGGATTGTTATTATGTTAAAGAGCTGTGATACATATGTTCAATATAGACATAAAGGATACAAATTATTTGGGTAAGGTTCCAAAAAGAACTGAATAAGAGGAATTTACTATGATAGTACTATGTTATGGGGAGTCTTTATGTCGCTCTGTTAGGTTATCAGAAGATGCCGTTTGTTTTATACTGTTTGAAAACACTGATTGTCTGGACATGTGAAGATATTTTTGTATATGCTCACTTTTGTTATCTTTGCAGCGGCAATATCAAATCCATATTCTGAATACGGTTTGTTCCGGAATCCCAGAAACAAAAACAAAGGGAAGTATCTATCTTTAGCTGACTTCTTGTCCCTGACAAACAGCACAAGTTCCCTTACCGGTGTCTTGATCAACATAGAGGTGAGATTTTCCATGCATATCTTTATCTCATCCGCATATATGTTACATGCCGGGGACATCCAATCTCTTTCCAATTAGCTGTCAATACATGGCTGTCTAAACTATAGTCACTCAATGGTCGCAAGCAACTGAAGAGGAACTAACTTTAATATTCTGAATATCATATTGTTGTGCCAAGGTCAACCCGTTTATTTGTACCCTTGAACACAATAAAATATCTAAGACACAAGGAATACCTTACTGTTGGAAACTTCATAGGCTGTCCTCCATCCCTCCATAGCACACTGGGGTTCTATAGAATACTTACCAAGTCATTTATAGTTGCTATATTCACTGCTTTGCTAAGCAGTCTTGTAGATGGTATTTATTTTGTTTCAAATGTTTATAAATGAAGCTACTTATTTGTTCTGTTTCATTTTATTATTTTTATCAGAATGCAGCCTATCTTGCCGAGAATCAGGGTTTAGGTGTTACTGATGCTGTCCTTGATGCATTGAGCAAAGCTGGATATGATCATAAAACCACCCAAAAGGTCATGATTCAGTCCACTAACAGTTCTGTTCTAATGAAATTCAAGGAGAAAAGCAATTATGAGCTTGTCTACAAGGTCGACGAAACAATTCGTGACGCCCTTAATCCGGCCATTGAGGATATCAAGAACTTTGCTGACGCTGTGATTGTAAGCAAGGTTTCAGTCTTCCCGGATAACAAGAAATTTCTCACCGGTTCTACAGATTTAGTGTCCAAGCTACAAAAGGCTAACCTCTCTGTTTATGTGGAGACCTTCAGCAATGAATTTCCTTCTCAAGCATGGGACTTCTTCTCAGATGCTACTGTAGAGATCAATTCATATGTTGCGGGAGCGAGTGTTGATGGTGTCATCACAGATTTCCCCAAGACAGCTGCTCGATACAAAAGTAAGTCTACTCAAATAGAAGTTTGTTGTTTATCTAAATATGCTGATGTTCATCAAGTTTTACGCATGTCGGGGTTCTCACTCTGTACTTCAGTTTATCTTTCTATATGTCCAAATAGCTTTACGTAAGTTGGATAGACAGTTTATGCTATTCTTGTTTGTTCTAAGTCATTTATACATGGAATGCAGGGAACCTATGTCTAAACTTGGGCACAAGCACACCTGTTTACATGAGCCCTGTTCAGCCTGACAGTCTTATGCAACTCATAACTCCTCAGTACTTGCCACCAGCTGAGGCTCCACTTCCAGTGTTGACAGAATCTGATGTTTCCGAGCCACCTTTGCCTCCTGTTGTAGCTAAAGTTCCGACTTCCAGTCCTGGTGGAGCAGCTGCACCTCCAAAGTCGCCAAATGGACAGCCTAAACGTTCTGCATGCGTTCTTATTTCGAGTCTGGCTATGCTGCTTGCAGCTTTTTTCGTATTTTGAGACTGCAATATGGTAACATGTGTGATCATTTTCAACATTCTAGTTCATGCATGGATTTCAACAGCTATAGGTAATCTAGATTTTTTTTTATTAGTGATTGGCTCTGAATTCTTTTGTACTGTAGGTATCAAGGTATGTTCATTCTTCCCCATTTAATTTATGAACAAACATTCGCGATCCCGAGAGTGAAATCTCATTAGTTGGCTGCGTGTTTTTCCTTCGTTGATGTCAAATATGCATATTCATGAATCACCATCACTTTTTTGTGTCCTTCTGATGTAGAATTTATTCAGAGATGAAAAATGTTTGCTTCATATATGGATGGTTCTGTCAGGTGCATGTAGAAAATTTGAACTATATTAACAAGGTCTCTCAAGGCATGCTTGCGCTAGAGACAAAACTGAGAGCTACATTGCCATTTGACCTCTCAATTTATTTATTTTAAAACTAAACTACCTAACCATGACTATTTCAGCTGCATAAGCTTCCCATCACTATAATCATAAGTAAAATAATGGTAATTAATATTACTATTTATTTTTTCAACAAACTACAGTTTGGAGTACATACACAAGTGCTAATTAAAATACACTTTCCTGGTTAATGCTTTTCTTTAGCAGTACTTGACTACCTTTATTGTCAAAAAAAGGCGTCACAGAGAAATAATATTATTACTTTGTTTATATGAATGAACACCAATAAATTAGTAGTTAATTAAGCTCTGATAAAAAAAAATGGTAGTTAAGCTGAAGGCGCACCAATCCGCGGCTCACTGACCAGTACGTCAACGCGTAGCAAAGAACACAAGTCTTTCATATAATCGATCAAACAAAAACATTTCTATACTAATAATATATATTTTTTGTAGCATAAATATGTTGAAAAGATCATAGAACTACAACGAAAACGACCAATTCATCGTCTCAGTGTTAGGCATTTCCTGGCCGGAGATCATAGAATGTCCAGCGCCGGCGCCGGTGCTCTGTTCTCAGCTGCTCTGCTTCTTATTCTTCATCACTCTCTCCTACCTCTAGTCTCTTCTCAGGGATCTTCATCTCCTTGGCCTACACTTTCTGGTAATCAATCACTCTTCAACCATGCAAATATATATGTTCATGCAATATATTAAACCTACTTGTTCATTTGGTTCATTTTGCAGGTAATCCACCTCTTGTCGTAGCTCGCGGTGGCTTTTCCGGGCTGTTTCCAGATTCCAGTATAGCTGCTTACAGAGTGGCATTGATAACTAGTCTACCAAATGCAGTTTTGTGGTGTGATGTGCAACTGACAAAAGATGCATCTGGTTTATGCTTTCCAGATATGAATCTTGATAATGCTTCTGATGTATCAAAATTTTTCCCAAACAGAGAAAAAACTTACCTTGTTAATGGGTCTCCTACCTCTGGATTCTTCTCTCTTGATTTCACTCTAAATGACCTGTTCAATGTCTCCTGTAAGTTCATTTTTATCCAAAATTTACTTCTTTATATTACTTGTCATGTGAAGAAACTATATATGAAGTTTATGGTATGTGTTTTATGATGCTGAGCAGTGGTACAAAAATTATCTTATCGAACTGAGCGGTTCGACACTAATTTCTTCCCAATTCTCACTGTTGAGGATGTTGCCTCACAAATCAAACCACCAGCTGGCTTGTGGTTGAATATTCAGGTAATTATTAATAACTTGTTAATTTCTTGGTAATTGTTTTGAATTTTGTTTTGTACCAGCCTTTTGATTGTTGTATCTCTGCAGCATGATATGTTCTATGCACAAAATAATCTGAGTATGAGAAGCTATGTACTTGCGGTGTCTAGACGCGTAGCTGTTAGCTATATCTCGTCACCAGAAGTGGGTTTCTTGAGAAGCATCATGGCACAATTTAGCCGCAACGCTACTACGAAATTGGTTTTTCGTTTCCTAGGAAAAGATGAGATTGAGCCGTCCACCAATCTGACTTACAGATCCCTCTTGACAAATCTTACATTTGTTAAGACTTTTGCCACGGGGATTCTTGTCCCGAAGACTTATATATGGCCGGTGGATGAAGCTATGTATCTACTACCTCATACCACACTTGTCTCGGATGCTCACGAGGCAGGACTTGAAGTTCATGCGTCGGATTTTATGAATGATGTTCCATTCAGCTACGACTATAGTTATGATCCGGTCGCTGAGTATCTGTCTTTCATTGACAATGGCAACTTTTCCGTTGATGGCGTGCTCTCGGACTTCCCAATTACTCCCTCTGAGGCCATAGGTGAGCTACCTTCTTCTTCCACTAGTGATTAAATGTACTATGCTATTGCTAATTTCACTTCTTGTAATATGCAGATTGCTTTTCTCACCTAAGCACAAATGATTCAGCTAAAGGTATGCCTCTTGATGAAATATTTGAATGACAGAACATTGCTAGAATATAAATGTTAACCAATTTGTTTCGCCTTGATCACGTTACAGTGAAGGCGCTTGTTATCTCGAAGAATGGAGCGAGCGGGGACTACCCTGGATGTACTGAGACGGCCTATACAACAGCTATTTCGGATGGCGTTGACATTCTTGATTGTTCTGTTCAAATGGCAAAGGACGGGACACCATTTTGCTTAAGCTCTATTAATCTTTTTGACAGCACAACAGTTGGTCAATCTGAATTTAGCAATCGTTCGATGACTATTCCAGAAATCAAGGCTGGCACTGGAATATACACCTTCAGCTTGACATGGCCCGAGATTCAGACCTTGACGCGTAAGTTAAAAACATTGATAGTCTAAACATGTGAACATTGTATTTCTGTATATCCTTCCCTTTGTATTCTCTGCAGCGGCCATATCAAATCCATATTCACAAGCCAAATTGTTCCGGAATCCGAGAAACAGAAACAAAGGGAATAAGTTTCTATCTTTGTCTGATTTTCTCTCCCTCACAAACAGCACAAGTTCACTTACCGGCGTCTTGATAAACATAGAGGTAACATTTTTCATGTTTGGTAATTGGTATCCACAAACGAAAATCATTGTAATTAGAAATGTTTACAATGAAGCCTACTTACTATTTGTTCGATTTCGTTTTTTTCGTTCATTTTTCAGAATGCAGCCTATCTTGCAGAGAATCAGGGCTTAGGTGTTACTGATGCTGTTCTTGGTGCATTGAACAAAGCTGGTTATGACAACAAAACCACCCAAAAAGTCATGATTCAGTCCACCAACAGTTCCGTGCTAATGAAATTCAAGGCGAGAGGCAATTACGAGCTTGTCTACAAGATCGATGAGACTATCCGCGATGTCCTCAGCTCGGCCATTGATGATATCAAGAACTTTGCTCAATCTGTAGTCATAGGCAAAGATTCTGTCTTCCCGGACAACGAGCAATTTCTCACCGGTTCTACAGATTTAGTGTCAAAGCTGCAAAATGCTAGCCTCTCTGTCTATGTGGAGACCTTTAGCAATGAATTTTTTTCTCAAGCATGGGACTTCTTCTCAGATCCTACGGTAGAGATCAATTCCTATGTCGTGGGAGCGAGTATTGATGGCGTCGTCACAGATTTCCCCAAGACAGCTGCTTCATATAAAAGTAAGTGTACTAAAATAGAAGATAAGATTTTTGTTTATACAATTGTTGTTTGTTCTAAGTCTTTTTGTGTGGAATGCAGAGAACTTATGCTTAAACTTGGGAAACAATACGCCTGCATATATGAGGCCTGTGCAGCCTGGCAATCTTTTGCAGCTTATGAATCCTCAGTTCATGCCACCGGCTGAGGCTCCGTTACCAGTGTTGACAGATTCTGATTTTTTGGAGCCGCCTCTGCCTCCGGTTTCAGCCAAAGTTCCATCTTCCGGCCCTGGTGGGGGAGCTGCTCCGCCAAACGGACAGCCTAAAAGCTCTCCACAAGCTTTGCTTCTGAGTTTGGCTATCCTTCTTGCAGCTTGTTTCCTACTTTGAAATTGTTAACCTGTCAACGTGTAGTTATCCCTGAATTCTTTGATAATGTATAAAAATACATGTGTGAATCCTACTGTTTATTTGAGTTCATTTTTTCATCCAATAAATAGTCGTCTATTCCATTTTCTTTAATTATTCACACATTTCAGTTTAAAATCTCTCGACATTCTATCATGAATTTAGATAAATAGTCTAGAACTTTGAAACTACTAGACTTGAGTAGTAAGGGTGCATTCTTGAAAGATTTGGAGTTTGAGTACATGGGATCTCGCATCTAAGAGGCAAGCATGCAAATCGCTCTTGCGTGGATCTATACGCCCTAGAGGTGCGAATGTCTCGTGGAGGCATATCCGCCTGTTGATTCGCTTGCGAGGCCATTGGGTCCCATGTGTAGGGGTTGGAGGAACTAGAGGAGGTCCTTTGAGTAGCGCATGTAACCTTGAGAGCATATGAGAGGGTTTAAAAGACGTTGGAGAGGTAATGATGGGTTCGTGAGGTGACTAAGGGCCTACTAGAGGTGCACGAGCCTCTTGCGGGTAGTCAGGAGGAAGTTACACGTAGTGAGAGTCACCATATGTCATTTTGGGAGGTGCAAGACCCCTTGCAGATGCATGTGCCGGCCTCCTAATGGCCAAATAAATTATGAAAATATTCATGTATCATCGATAACAATGAAAACACAAGTAGTCATGTGTTATTAACATATTATTGCAACACAATAATTAGTACATGACAATGTATTGTTTTCTTGTAACATATCATCATGAGTTGATCGTTGGGAGTGTGAGAATTAATAAAAAGATGTTATCCTTAACGACACCGTGATCCAAGCGGACAACCTCTATGGTAAGGAGGTACGACGTCGTCTTGTTTGCACATTGCTGGATTTCTTCCGTTACATGGAATTTCTTCCTCAGCAATGGCTCCATAGTTTAATATTGATCTTCCCTCTGTTTCTTCTACCTCTCCCATTAATATTATTGCAGACATCACAAGTGCAACAAGGCAAAAAGTGACCATACCTTTAGATAGGGCCATTTCTAATTCTCACAAACCCACTTCTTACAATTTCTCATTACATTTTTATACTCAAAAGTTTGTGTTAAATGTGTAAAAATAGCCCTGCTTTCAAGGGTCACCTCATGTTATTTAAACTATAATTCATTACAAACACTAACCACATGTATAATTTTTATTAGTCCATAGAGATAATACTACTAGTACTAAATTATGATCGTTTCCTACATTCACTGAAGATCATATGCTAAAAATATCCAGAATATCGGTCCAAGCAGCCTGGATTGGTCTTGTTTCGCAGTTTTGGTTCCCTAACGGGATCAAACACCTTTGAGACTTGTCTCATTAGATTTGTAACGTCTTTTTCTCGTGCCCAGTGACTTCAGCTCACCGAGAAGCATAATTTGAAAATGTGTCCAAAATAGAATTTTCGGGATTCAAATCCCTAAATGGCTTTGATTGACTTCGTGACTTTTGGTCCGTTGGATTCAGAATGTTGTTTCTATTCGGGTGATCTTGTTGCACCGCAGAGCATAAATTGAAAATATTAGTATCTAAATTATATAACCGTGACCAAAATTAGTTTTTAATAATATTGACCGTTAAGTGGTGTTGACTGACCTTTGAACAAGGTGCGTTGGATTTGTAGAATCATTTCCCCTATTAGCACAAAAGAAACATATATTCACGTATGGTCAGCACAAAATTCATTTTTGGAATCATTTTTCTTGTTTAATTTAGATAATTAATTTGGTCAAATTTTAAGGGTAAATAGACTCTTGTCTTCGTAAATCAATGACATGATTTCGCTGAATCAAATAGTAAAAGAAAAACGTCAATGTGATCGTTAATTAATCATATAAAATCATTGCTATATATAGATACTAATCAAAGTAGTTTATAATAATTATTAGCACATATATAAGTTTTCCTTAAATCCACGGTCTAATAATTTCATTTTCTACATTCCATTGGGATAATATATATTTATTACTCTAAAAAAATCATCAATCAAATCACACAAGATAACACAGTCAAGATTCAACGGGAGAGTGTGATTTTATGTAGTTACCAACAGAAGCTTTTTCTTCCACTATATATATTTGAAGTAATTAAACGGTAAACGAGCAAGAAACAAACAAAAGAGACAACAAAATGGGTTTGGAATTAGGTACTTTTTCAAAGTCATTGTTGCTGATGTTTTGCATAATTACTATGGTTGAAGCTAGAAGCAATGTTTTCAATGTACATAAATTTGGTGCAGTTCCTGATGGAAACACTGATAACAGCAAGGTAATAATATATACAAAGTTTACATTCTTTTCATTTCATTTGTTGACGTATACTGAACAAACACTCCATAGGACAAGTGGTTGATTTCACTTGATCCCTCAATGTGTGTACGCTTGCTGATCAAATATATATACACTGAAATGTTGTACATGTTATTTGATGGGTATATGTATAGGCCTTTTTGAATGCTTGGAGAGCAGCTTGTCAATATAGAGGAGATAGAGTGGTTATAGTAAGGATCCCAAGAGGCACATACATGGTTGGCCCTGTGCTTTTTGAAGGTCCATGCATCCCCTCCAAAATAGGGTTTGACCTTAGAGGTGTCCTCAAGGCTCCTTCTGGCAAGTCCTCCCTTGGCCAAGATTCTTGGGTCACCTTTCAGTATCTCAATGGGTTGACTTTGAGTGGTGGAGGGACCTTTGATGGTCAAAGGTGCTTCTGCTTGGTCTTACAATGATTGTGCTACTAATCCCAACTGCCCTACTCTGCCTGTTGTAAGTACTTAAATAATATTCATCACTTTATATAATCAACTATATATATTTGTAATTGTAATTAACTAACCTCTTTTGTGATTCTTCTCAGTCAGTGAGATTCAACTTTGTGAATGATTCTAGTATGAACTACATAACATCCATCAACAGCAAGAACTTCCACATGAACCTATTCAAGTGCAACAACATGAGATTTGAGCACATAAACATAAGAGCACCATCCAACAGCCCCAACACTGATGGCATCCACACTGCTCTCTCCACCAACATCCATATCACTGACTCTACTATAGCCACTGGAGATGACTGCATTTCCATGGGCCCGGGAACCAAGTTCTTCAACATCTCCAACGTCTTCTGCGGGCCTGGCCATGGCATCAGCATCGGCAGCCTCGGAAGCTTGCCTAACGAAGATCCTGTTTCTTCTCTGTACATCCACAACTGCACCTTCACTGCCACAACCAATGGCCTCAGGATCAAGACATGGGCACCCTCGAAGCCGGGAGTTGTAACCGACATCACTTTTGAAGATATCATCCTCAACAATGCTTCCAATCCGATCATCATAGACCAGCATTACTGTCCCTCTAAAACTTGTGACATAAAGGCTTCCTCGGCAGTCAAGATCAGTGATGTTAGGTTCAGAAATGTAAGAGGGTCTTCGGCTACAAAAGTTGCAGTGGATCTCCAATGTAGCGGCAGCGTACCCTGCAATGGCATGGAGCTGAGGGACATAAACATAAATTACATGAATGGTAAAAAAACAGAAGCTGCAACTTCATCTTGTTCTAATGTCAAAGGTGTCCACTACGGAAAGCAAAATCCTCCTGCTTGCATATAGTCTTTTCTCTCCTGCACGCTTGTTCCATCACTACTCTCAACTTAATTTTACCATTTTTTTTATAGATATTCTCTAGAGTCTTGAACATTATTAGCATTCCTTAGTCCGTATGAAGATGAGTTCTAAAACCCACTTGACCTGACAATCTTGAACAAACTACACATTCAATATATCATTGCTGTTCGTTTGAGCATTGCAAACTTTGTTTTCCAAAGGTTGTTTTAGTGCTTAAATTTATACCAACAAGTTAGCTTTGCATCCATGTTTGTATTAATCAAAGGCAAAACAGAAAACATTAAGGTCACTGAGCAAGTAAGGCTTACACTGAATATTGGAATTCAATAAACCAGGAATGGTCAATCCCTGAACTCATCACCACAGTTGACCTCTCTATTTCCCAGTCTTGCTGATACTGCAAAATAGAACTTGCAAAACCGCTGAATTATATATAATAATGAAGTTGGTAAGAGAATGATATAAACATAAAAGGGACAACCTTGAACTTGTCATCTCCTTTGATAGAAAAATATTCCCACATAGGTTCCAGATAAGTCTCAGCCAAATATAACCTACCTGTCGTTGGCTCTGAACTTCACATATATAAATGATACTAAACTGCTTGGTGGCATGCTCAATGAAAAACTAACATAAATAAACTTTATTTTATTTGATCAGTGCAGCCCAGAAGGCCATCTGTTTCTGAGATTAGTTGCAGAAAAGCTCATATTAAGTAAACTAATATATACCTGAAGTTTCTCAAATCATGCCTTTGCCAGTGTATAAATCTCCCAGATAGCCTAGAAAATCAGAGCACCTAAAACCTTTGACCAAAATGTAGCATCTGAAATAATCAACCAACCTTAAAATCTTTCCCACAATAGTCAATGAAGTTAAGCTTCTACATCTACAATAAAATATTCCTAGGAATTTCCTGTCAAGTTCTAATGACAGCCCCACAATACAGCAATATTAAAGCAAGCAATTGCTTTGGCTAAGTTCTGCAACATATAGGAGGTGCATACCAGAGCCATGAAATTTCTTATCTTTCTTACTATTCTTGTTTTCTTCCTCTCCAACTTGAAGGTCATAACTTCTTGTCATGAGGATGAAAGAGAAGCCTTGTTAACTTTCAAATCCCATCTTACAGATCCTACAAATAGGTTGTCTTCGTGGAAGGGCCAAAACTGCTGCAACTGGCATGGTATTCGTTGTTCAGACTCACTCCATGTTGTAAGTGTCATCCTCCGGAATCCTAATCCGGAAAGCTTGCTGATTAACATGAATGGGAAGATTGTTTCCTCTTCCAAGTCAACTGCCATGAATGGTACCATCTCTTCTTCACTCTTCACCCTCACTCATATCCACACTCTCGACCTCAGCTTCAACAATTTCATGTTTTCAAAGATACCCAAGGCATTTTCAAATCTCACAAGACTAACATATCTTAACCTATCAAATGCTGTGTTCAGAGATTCCATTACAACCCAATTTGCCAACCTTACTTCCCTAATATCATTGGATCTTTCATGCTCTTTTCTGGTCTCTAATTTTGCATCCATTTCATATAACTTGACTTCTTCTTTGAAAATCAATTCTGGTTCTGGCACAGCTTATGCCAATGCTGGCAATCTCTCTTCCCCAAGTCTTGATTGGTTGCAGGGTATGCGTGATCTCAAGGAACTAATAATCAGTGGTGTTGATCTGTTATATGCATCCAAGTCAACTCAGTGGGCTAAGCCTATATCCATCCTCTCTAATCTTAACTTTATTCGGTTGTCGAACTGCGGACTCATCGGAAAAGTTCCCGTGGACTACCTTCTCAACCTCACTCGTCTCTATTCGCTCCAAATGGATTACAACTATCTGACCTCCGAAATTCCGGGAAGACTTGGAAATCTCAGTTCCCTCTCGATTCTTGATCTAACAAACTCAAACCTACAAGGTCCAGCTCCTCAACTTCCTCAGCTGAGAGAACTTTATGTGGGCAACAATTCTGATCTCAACATTGATCTGAATAGTTTTTTTGAAGTTCCTTGGGCTAAACTGGAAATTTTGGATATTTCATCCACCCAAGTTTCTGGATCAATCCCATCTTCATTTGCCAACACCACTTCACTGACTTATTTCAGTGCATATAATTGTCAAATTCAAGGGTCTATACCTTCTTCTATTACTAATCTTTCAAAGCTTCAAATTCTGCTGCTTGATATGAACAACTTAAGTGGTATTCTTCCAGTGTCAATAGGGAGCCTAAAAAATCTCCAATATCTGTCTTTGATACAAAACTCTTTACAAGGTACAATTCCTGATTCAGTTTGTAACATCAGCACTCTCCGGTTTATAGCTTTGTCAATCAACAATCTCACAGGATACCTTCCTGATTGTATCAACCAGATTTCAAATCTCCGCTACCTTGATATTTCCAACAACATGATGATGAAGGGAACTGTTTCTCTGAGATCCTTTTCTCAATTGACACTAGATGCCATAAGTTTGGGATTTAATGGCCTGACTGTGAAAGTAGACCAAAATCCTTTTCCATCCCACTCCCAGCCACAAACACTGGTCCTGAGTTCATGTCAAATAGGGGGTAGAATCCCAAATTTCATTTCTAACCTTACCAAACTTGAATTCCTGTCTTTAGCTTATAACAACTTGTCAGGTGAAATCCCTTCGTGGCTGTTCAACCTACCAAGTCTCGGTTACTTGGATCTCTCTTTCAACCTTCTCCAAGGTATTCTCCCATCTAATATTCAGCTACACTCATACTTTGGCCCCAGCACATTGAATTTAGCAAATAACAACCTTCAAGGACCCATTCCTCACAAACTTCAGAACATTGAATCCATAAATTTATCTGGGAACAATTTCTCAGGCAGCATACCAACACAAATAGATCTTGGAAGCACTATATACTTTTCATTATCAAGCAACAAACTCTCTGGTCAGATTCCACTCTCTTTCTGTCATGGAATGAATGTTTTGGCACTCCTTGATCTTTCAAACAATACACTGTCTGGTACAGTTCCTACCAGCTTAGGCAATTGTACATCTCTGGTTTTTCTAGACCTCAGAAGGAACTACCTAAGCGGACGAATTCCGGATGAACTTGGGGAAGTTAGAAGTCTGAGTTATCTGGACCTTAGCAGCAATCGCTTTGATGGCTCTTTTCCAAGTCTTGTTCAGAAGCTTCAGAATCTGATGGCTCTAAACATGGGATATAACAGATTTGAAGGAAAAATTCCACAATTCATTGGTGACCTCCAAAACCTTCACATTCTTGTTTTAGAATTTAATTCCTTCAATGGATCAATCCCTCAAGAGATAAACAGGTTAGAGAAGCTGCAATTCATAGGCTTCTCAAACAACAAACTCTCTGGTCCCATCCCCGACAGATTAGACGGTCTGAAGATGCTAAGAACCAGACCGGAAGATGGAAATATTCTCGGTTACATTATCTCTTCCATATATGCTGGTGTGGAACTAGATATGAAGATCAAGGGATCATCATATCAACTTGAGGTGGTCCGCACATACCATAGTGGAATAGATCTCTCATGCAATTCCCTGACTGGGAACATTCCATCAGAGACTGGCCTTTTGAAGGGTCTCTCTATGCTGAACATCTCACATAATGCTCTCTCTGGTGAAATTCCAGACAGCATTGGCAGAATGAGCGGCTTGGAATCTCTGGACGTGAGCTTCAACAATCTGAGCGGTGAAATCCCGGTATCATTAAATTTGTTGGATGCTCTCTCTACTGTGAATTTCTCATACAACAATTTCAGCGGGAAGATTCCATCAGGGACACGATTTGACACCTGGTATGGAGATGGTTCCGTGTACATTGGGAATGAATTCTTATGTGGTGCTCCTGGTGGGATAAGTTGCAACAGCAGTAGTGGTTCCACTCAACAGGAAACGGATGATGCTGAGGATGCCAAAGAGAAGCTGTTACTCTATGGAATTGTGGTTCTTGGGTATGGCGTTGGCTTTTGGGGGCTTTTCATTGTATTATATATTATGGGGGAGAAATGGAGAAAAAGATATTGGAGGGCCATTGAGAAGATAGCATTGAAAATTCTTCAATCTCTGCAACAAAAGTGAAGAAAAGAGACAAGGGCAGTTTATTTTGAACATGTTTGTTATTATGCTGAATAAATCTTGGTGAATAAATAATTATTCAATGTCTACTGCACTGTTATCGATCTCTCTCTCTCTAGGACGACCCTTTCACATGATAGCGCCTACATAGTACATAGTAAAACTTAAACTTTCTCTATCAGCTGAGGCTTAAATTTATAACAAGATCTATGTGGAAGTGAATGTAAGCTAACAGCTAAACTGGAAAGGAACACAAACTAGTGTAATTGAGTGAATTCTAAAATTAAATGTGCTACATGCAGTTTTACTGATGAATTAGGACAGACATATAAAGAGTTGTAGTTCTGGTAAATTTAATTAGCCAAGTCCTAAAATTGTGCATTATATTCATTATAGTAATGTAGTAGAGTTTTACTGATGAATAAACAAACTTGTAGTGATTGTTATTGGAATCAAAACCAAACCCAGATGCAATTGGAAGATTCAAATATTGTAAAAACCCAAAAGTTTGAAAAACATATTAAAACCTCTATCAGTAGCAAGAATCAAGGAAATGGACAATAGGAGTTGATTGTTTGGAGTCAAAATTCAGAGACGTACCAGCATTACAAAGAAAGTGTTGATGTGAAACCCTAACCCTAACCCTGAGCCTGAGATTTGTATGCTCTTCCCATTTTCCCCTTACAAGGGATGTCCCAGCGTCATGCTGTTGTAGTGATGATGTCATGGGAATGAAAATAATTGTTTTATTTGTTGCATTTAATTGCAGAAATCAGCATAGGGTTGTTAGTTACGTGCAACTACCTCACCCCCTATCTATTTAATCATGCCCCCATCTACACACACATCTTTCAACTGTTTTTATTTTTATTTAATGGAATTAGTTACTATATATCTTTTTTTATAATTAACTTAATTTAATATGATTGTAAATTGAAATTGTAATGGTAAACTAGCAAATTCCTTGAATCTAACCGTAATTGAATGGTAAACCTACAAAAAACATAGAAAAAGACTTGAATGTAAATGAGACAAAACATGTGGATTTAAATTTCAAAGCCAGATTTTGGTCAAGTGACAATAAGTGTGGGTGTGCACGAGAGAAAATTGACACTCTACCCTCAAATTCTTCTTTTCAATTTAGGATTATTTCACTTTTTCAATTACAATTTTAGTTTTGATAACAGAATGTGCTCTTAGATATTTTAATTTTCGAATTCAAGTGGATAACCATCATGATTTCAATGAATGACTTATAAATTACATATAAATATCAAAACAGAATTTGTTATTTCAAAGTCTTTTTAACCGCTCTTGATTTTTACATAGGCGATGGTTCAATTATTTTATTTTCATATGATTTTTCGTTGAAGAAACACATATTTAACATGATCGATATGTTGGTTCATCATCAATCTAATTCCTCTTGTTCAATATACACTTGCAGACGTGTTGTTATCATTTTATTTGTCGCCATATTGGTGGAGGCTATGGCAGGTCTCCCATTTTTTTAAAGTTTTAGTTTGTCATTTCTATACTGAAAGTTGTTTTTTCATTTTCATTATGAGTAAGTAAATTTTGTTAACCAATGAGAAAATGACAATCTTGTGACATTGACAAAAAATTTCATGACAAATCCGTAATTGAGTACTTGTTTGAAACACTTTTTATAAGCTAAAACTTGCTTCAAATCTACTTTTAAAAGCCAATATTGTTTGGTAACAAAAATGAAAGAGTAGTGATTTTGCACAAATATGTATCTCTTGAAAGTTGAGTTTGAATCAAATTAGGTTGAGCAAATCATGAATGGCTAAAAAAAAGATGTTTCCAACAACAAAAAATTGGTCATCATGACACATGTGTTGTGTTATCATTTATTAACATCATTCCCTACAACAATTAATCGTCAGCAGAGCTGATGGTCCATATCTGCACACGTGATACCATCAACGGCCACGATTCAATGTCTCAGGACGCATCATAGTGACGTCGCGATGACGTCATAAACATAAGTAGGCCCCACTGGAGCTTTAGGAAACTCCCTTCCCAAGAGGGCTTATTGGCTGCCAACACTTCCTTTGACCTCCCCAAAACAAAACACCCATTCGGTGTTTACTCTGTTTCTTGCTTTCTATATATAGTTTCAAACAAAACCACACCACAACACAAAACATATCTGCAAATCTATTTTCCACTAAACTCTGAATTCAAACATGACTCAAGACCATGAGATCTCGACCGTTGCTCTCAAAGAACCTCGAGCTGTGGTCAGAAAGTTCTTGGCTAGGCCTCAGCATGAAGGAGTAGGAGCTGTTGTCAGAAGAAGCATTGGAAGGTAAATTATTTATTACAGATTCTTTAACTTTTCTTCATGAATTCGAGCTGTTTGGCTTAATGGGTTGTGCTTGTTTTTCAGATTTGAGTTGAAATACTTTGATCCTTTTCTTGTTCTTGATGAATTCTCAGGTGGGTCTGTGTATGTCTCTGTTTTTCAATTATCTCCTCTGTTTGTTCATTAAATATGATGGTTTTTGCTAAAAAGGTTTTGGGTTTTGAAATGTTGCAGTTACTGCTCCAGCTGGGTTTCCTGATCATCCACATAGAGGTATGCTAGTTTCTTGGCAGTCATGTCAATTTTTAGTATTTTCTTGAAAATTTCGAGTTTTTGGTTTCATTGTTGTGTTTCTTTTACTGTTTTTCAGGCTTCGAGACAGTTACTTACATGTTGCAGGTATGGTTATTTTGCTCTTTTTACTTCAAAATAGTAATAAAAATGATCATAATTTCATTATCTTGTTGTGTGTGAAGCAAGGAATAGCATGCTTGTTTCTTTGTGTCTGAATTTAAGGTTAACTAGTCAACAGCACATGATTTTGTACCTTAGACTTTAAGTAATGTGTAGCTAAACCAGCTATGATTTGAAAATTTTGTATACGCTTTCTCTCCTAGTTTGCAAAAATGACTTTAGTAGACACAAAATAGTAAATTTTGTACTAATTACATTGGTTGCATGATTAGGGAGTTGTTACACATGAAGATTTTGAAGGGCACAAGGGGACAATTGGAGCCGGCGACTTGCAATGGATGACCGCAGGAAGAGGGATCGTTCACTCGGAAATGCCCGCAGAAATCGGGACCCAGAAGGGTTTGCAGCTGTGGATCAACCTCTCCTCCAAGAACAAAATGTAAGCCATTATGTAAAATTAGTCAAGATCGATTAAAGTTGGAAAATTTAAGCTCGAATGATGATGGCGTCGCATAAGGTCAAGTGTGACTATTATGATTCCTTCGTCACTACAAATTGTGTTTGTACATGTAGGAACCTTTTAATGATGATGTGCACCAAATGCTTGTGCCACTACCTTTACCATATAGTGCTTTTTTTGAACAACTTGTTATTTGTTTGTGTTAAATCGCAGGATTGAGCCGAGGTACCAAGAGATATCGAGTAAAGACGTAGCAGAAGCCGAAAAGGATGGGATCGAGGTGAGAGTTATCGCGGGAGAAGCCTTGGGGGCCAAGTCACCAATCTACACAAGAACACCAACAATGTACTTGGACTTCACAATGAAACCAGGAGCTCACCTTCAGCAGCCAATTCCGGCTTCATGGAACTCATTTGTGTATGTGTTGGAAGGGGAGGGTGTTTTCGGGAGCAAGAAATGTTCGCCGGTGACCGCCCATCACCTCCTCCTTCTCGGAGGACACGGGGACGGGTTGGAGGCATGGAACAAGTCCGCCAAGGCGGTGAGGTTCATATTGGTTGGAGGGAAGCCTTTGAGTGAGCCTCTGGTGCAGTTTGGACCTTTTGTTATGAACACTCAAGAGGAGATTGATCAAACCATTGATGATTTTGACAATTGCATCAATGGATTCGAGAAGGCGAGGCACTGGAGATCGGAAGCTGCCATCGATCTCGGGTTTTAGCTCTTGTTCTCATTTCGATTCGTTTGTTGATTTTGAAACAACTATAGAAAAAAATATTAGTTCAAGTTGTTATGTATTTGGTCTCTATTGTAACTAATTATGCTTACTATATTTTACTGACAAGTAGCAAGAAGAATGTTAGAATATATATAGTTCAACTTCGAGATCTCATTTGAGTTTTTACTGTTTACATAAATCTCGAAAATCGTAATGAGGAAGGCTCATCACATTTAGTTTGAGCTCATGAACGCTTTCTCGTTGCCATAGCAAGATCGAGCACATGAAAGTGCAAGTGAAATCTCTCTCTCAAAACTTAAGTGTCCACTTTTTTAATTTAGTTAGCAAGTTATAAATGAATATATTAAAATATTAAAATACTGACATCTTTTCATCTCTATCCTAAATATAATTTAATGGCCTGAATCAAATACATTTTCTCAGTACTGGTGAGCATTGTGAATTAAATCACATTAAGTGCATGGAGAAATTATGAAAAAAAGGCTAATATTGTGTAGCTTATATAAAAAAAACGTTTTATTTTAAAATTACATGTTTTAGAGCTCCTCAATTAAATTATGTTATTGATTATAGAGTGTAAGGTTCCTAAGCCAAAAATTATTTGACTTAAGTTAAGTCACTCATTAAAATGTTTGGATCCAGCGGGTCGCTCCGCTCTCAGAAATTTACTTGGGCAGGTAAATTGATATTTTAACGTGGTGCCAAGCTCTCACTAATCACTTGATTTAGGCTCAGACAAATAATTATTGAATTAAATTCTTTATACTCTTGATTATAACTATACAGTTGTTTGTGATACATTTTCATTTAAGTTGAGACCATAATAAATTCTTAATTTTGTTAAATTACTTATGAGATAGTTGCAAAAACAGTTTATAGTTGCAAGTGGGTGATACAACAATGTATTATGTTGTTACTATGATACATAAATATCATGCTATGCATGAACATGAAGGATAATTATGTTCGTGTAAATTGTTTCTTCTACTTATAATTTCCAAGTCAAAATCTATGGTGTATTTATTGATTTGGAATAGAGTCCAATCCTATTGCTATATTTTTACTTTGACGTTCGAGATGATAATATACCGTGGTCAGATATTAGGGGGAATATTATCATTTCTACCACTCATTTATTACAATTTATAGTTGGCCAGAATTAATTCAACGAGTCTTTTGTCATTTGTTTATATTAAAATTTTGTAAGTAACTTACTCACTGTGAAATCGTCACGCGCTCAAAAATGGTACAATTATTTTCTATTTTGTTGCTAAAAATAAGATCCGGTCCTTTTGGAGAGAATCTAGAGTAAAGACGTATCTAAACTCTATCATGGCCCCCTGTCTCACCAAGACCCCAATTGGATTTCCGCCTCATCGAGACTCCATCAAAGGTCTCCATCTTGTTGAGTCATTTTCAATATTATCATCTCGTCGGGCCACCACAACGACGTCTCACTTGGTTTGGACATTGAGACGCTACCCCGAACGATAGACATTCTCAAGGGTTCAATTCTTCTATGTAATGCTTGAAGGGCTTATATGAGCACTGAAACTCATCTAGCGTTTGTGGGTGGATCGCTTGGAAGGCTAGAACTCCAACACTCAAACCGAACCACACTTCCCCAATGATCAACCACAAGACGACATGTGACGATGTTGATAGTATGTACAAATAGCCATTTTTTGGTAAGAGAAAGAAAATTCACACAATATACATGAAACTTTTTCTTCTCTAGAAACGATCTCTAAAGTCCTCTCAGTTGCAGTTGTAGTCACTTGGATCCAAAAAGCTTAAACATTATTCCATGTTCTCTTTTTCGTCCACACTTTAATATACATTGTTATATGAGTGTTGTTTATTATGCTAATTAGTATATCATCGTATTTGCATTAAAAAAATAAATTCTGACCAAATCGTCTAATCCTTTTTGATAGTTGACAAATGATGACATGATTGATATCACGAGTGAGAGCTGAATATGTAAAGTCTGTTTTTGTGTAAACTAGTTAATTTTTATTTTATTATATATATATACGCTCCAGTTAGTCCTAATTAATTGAAATGATATAGATATAACTCCTATTTTGTCTATAACTAAAAGAAAACTTCTAAACTCTGGATGAACTCGTACTCGATCCGTAATTCGTATCTAATTATAGCATGGTATCTTAGAGTAGATCCACTTAATATATTAATACTTTATTAGTCTTAAATGAGCATTTTTATTTCTATTTAGTTAGTATGATGTATTTATTGTCGTATTCTCTTGATTATATGTCAAAGAAGACATTGATTATTCATTCATAACTAAGTTTCAAAGAGAAAAAAAAGTGAAGTTCGTTTGAAACAAAATTTTAAATAAAACATAGACACTTAGGAGAGAAGGAATAAAAAAGAAAAGATTTTTTTTGGTAAACCTAAACTACACCAAGACTTAGCAACAAAATGGGCTTGAAGATGACATAATATGATGATTGAAGCTGCAAATCTAGTTTGAGAGTTGAGACTGAAATAGAAACCGAATTATAAGAAAAGAAACAAAACACAAAATTGTATTTTGCGACAAGCTCAGAAAATGGCTAACCTGTGAAAGTCACGTGCACCACCATTATCGCCCAAGTCCCCACCTTTACGGGCTCTTTCTTCATTTTCCAAAGTGCCCACTTAGCTTGCACTTCTCTTCATTGTTCTTCTTCTTCAGCTGAACAAAGAAAAAATCTGCAGAAAAGAAGAAGAGAGACAGAGAGAGAGGGAGGATTTAGATCTGGGTCTGGGAATTGGGTTCTGGGTTTTCGGAAAAATTTGGACTTTGCAGAGAAAAAAAAGGAAGAGAAAATGAACAGAAAACAGTCCACTCTTCTGAAGATCCTTCTCTTTCTCTTTGTCTTCAACTCCCTCTCTCTCTACCTCTACTTCTCCGCCCACCCCAAGACCCATTCCTTGAACCGCTCCTCTCTCCCCGAAAATCGCCACCAACCTCCGCCGGAAAATCCGCAACACCAGCTCACACAATTCGACATCGATCACGCCAAGCCATGGCCCATACTCCCCTCCTACCTCCCCTGGTCCCACCAGAACACCCAAATCCCCTTCCGCTCCTGCGAGGGCTACTTCGGAAACGGCTACACCCGCCGTCTCGATCTCCTCCGCCCGACCGCCGCCGCCGCCGCATCCGGCGGAAGCGGGTGGTTCAGATGCTTGTACAGCGACACTCTGCGGAGCTCGATATGTGAGGGAGGGAGGGTGAGGATGGTGCCGGAGAGGATACGGATGTCGAGGGGAGGGGAGAGCTTGGAGGAGGTGATTGGCCGAGGAGAGGAGGAGGAGCTGCCGGAGTTTGAGGATGGTGCTTTTGAGGTTGATGGTGGGGATTTAGGGTTTGTGAAGGAGAAGAAGCTGGCCACTCAAGATTTTCTTGATCGTTATGTGCCGGAAGGGGAGATTATGAGGCACACCATGAGGGCATTGATCAAGTCGATTCGAGTAGTCCGAACCGATGAATTCGAGTGTAAGGAGGTGATGTTTTGCTTATTTGATTGGTGATCTTTTGTTTGGTTAGATTTGAAGATTTGATTGTTTAGATTTGTTGGTTTTTTGGAGGTATGCTGTTTGAATTGAATGCAATTATAATTGGGGGGTCTATTGATTTAAAGCAAAGCTTTAAAGGTTGCTAAGTTAGGAAGATTCTGCTTGGTTGTCTCCTAAAACTTGGGGTTATTTAGTGTATACCCAAACTCATAATTAACTTCTGGTGATTCTCAACAAGTTTTATCAGTAGGGTTATAAAAAGAAAGTTTAGGCCTTTGGGCTATCTGCTAGTTTTTTTTCATAGAAAAACTTTTTCTTTCATCTTCTTTTTGTCGCTATGGCAGTTTTTTGGTTCATTTATTCTTCTGACCCTTAGTCTTTACTTGCAGTGG
Source organism: Pelargonium nanum (assembly GCA_036897485.1). Lineage (NCBI taxonomy): Eukaryota > Viridiplantae > Streptophyta > Magnoliopsida > Geraniales > Geraniaceae > Pelargonium > Pelargonium nanum. Next base: position 44,191 of record JAYMTF010000064.1, read on the forward strand.
ATTGAGGAGCCAACGCTACTGGTCACCCGCTTTGAGTATGCAAACCTTTTCCACACTGTGACGGATTGGTACAGTGCGTATGTGTCGTCTAGAGTAACTGGCTTGCCTAACCGACCTCGTCTGGTTTTTGTGGATGGCCACTGTACAGTATGTTTTCTGATTTCTCTCTTTCTTTTCTGGGCTGTGTTGTTTTTTACAAGTGGAATGGCTCTATTTCTTGTCATTGAATTCTTTGCGGTAGAGTTTGCAATAGCTGACTCCAACATAGTTTTGGGAAAGGCTTTTTTGCTGTTATTGAGTGAGCAATAGATAAGCAAAAGTCAAGATACATGGATGACCTTTAGTTAAGGGTGAGTGATAGGAATCTAGATGGAATATTAGGAGATTGAGCATGAATTGCATTATGTGGGTTGTTGATCCATAAAATGGATGTTGCCTCAAATGAATATTGGTACAGAGTAAGCATAAATGCATAATCATTATTATATCATATCCCTCCGAAATTTAGCTGTCTTATATTGACGGCGGGGCTTTTGGGCTACTATTTTAGCAGAAAGCAAAACCTGGATTTCCATTGGAGTGTGTATCGCAGCACATCAAGTTAAAAGAAGCTCTCTATTGAAATTCAGTTATAATCTTGTGTATATTCCATGTTCATCGTCTATTTAGGTTAAAGGGAGCACATTATAGAGTTTAACATTTTCTTCTTGTGTGTAATGTAAAATCGCAAATGAGCTAGTTTTCTTTACTTATTTTACCATGATGTCCAATCCATACCTACTATAAAAGTTAAATAAAAAAAGTATTTATAATGCGCGTTAGAGTGCTACATCATCAAAATTTAAATTTTACTCAAACTTTTTTCTTAAGTATGAATATTTTTTTTTTTCAAATTTAAAATCGGTTAATATTCGTATAGTTAAATCGTAAAATATTAGCCCAAAATCGTAAATCCAACCCAACTTAATGGAAAACCATAAATGAGAAATTAAGAAAATCATTATAATTTGTACAAGTATCTGAAAAAAATAAGTCATATATAAAGTGTATTATGTCCAATATTTTTATTTATTCTAATTATACATATCTCTAAAATGTGTGTTAAATTTTAATAACTGGATAACACACGGTGATTTAGTCTTCCACCTTTTTATTTAGCTAATTTACTTCACATTTATCCAATGTGAGACTTTAACCAACTTCAATACTCCTCTTATGTACGAGCCTCACAGTTTTCTTATCATTTGAGGGCTCGACACGTGCACAATTAGGGGCCATATTGTAGACACTTCTTTTTGTAAGCAGACCGGAGAACACGTGATGGGACATCATAAACGGGCCACCTTCGTGGCAGAGTCAAAACCTGCTCTTATACCATGTGGAATCTCAAATGAGAGAATTATATATATCTCTTGAATTATACTTTACAAGGAGATACACTATATATATAGAAATACACAGGGTCTAAATTAGGAAAGAAAATAATCAGAAAATCAACCACAATAAATACACATTCAATCCTACACAGTCAACTCTAACATTGTGCATTTCATATGATATAAAAACTTAAATTACTTAATCATTTGGTTCTCATCACATAATTTTCATATGACCAATGTTCCTAATCGTAATTGTCTATAGTTGTTTTCTTTCATATTCCGAGCAACACACGAGTAACCAACTTGTATTCACTGAATATAAGCAATCCCACCTCTCTTTAATTTACAGTGTTATGAACATGCCAACTTTAGATTAACAACAATTTTCTAATGTTAGCATGTCATACTTAGTAATGAGTTATAAACTGGGAACTGTGAAATAACCTAATATATTATCTTGGGGAGTTCAACAAATTTTTAGGGTGTTGAATGACATCCTATGAGAGGGAGAGAGTGAGATACTCTACTATCAACTTGATATGTGACAATGACTAGTGGCACTAGTACTCTGTACTCCTTTACTGTACAATCCTTGTCTTGTTTTGTCCATCTGATGATTTTTTAGGCATATATGTAACTGTGTTCACTGCCTCCTAAGTATTGGGAGTAGGTTTTCATTAAAGAAATGCAGCCTGGTGAAACTTTTTCGAACAAATTGAAATCAGTTGGTGCTGACAATATTGTCAGCTCCTTTCTTTGGTGGAGCCAATCCATTAACTTGGCTATCCATTTCTTAGGAGAAGATATTGTCCTTGAATGGGCTGACTGAAATTGCATATATGTTTTCTTGTCGTCATGGACCCTACTTGGCTGTAACACTGTTTCTTTGTTAGCTCAATATATTTAGTAAAGACTATTATGCTGGTCATTGCTTATTCATCTTAGCAGACATAAGTAATTATATACAGTTTTTCACCCTTTCTTCTCTAGATTTAATTGTAATAATCAATTGCTTGTCTAGCATTCTGTCACTCTGCTTTTACCTTTTGACCTCATTCCACCGAGTTTTATGCACGTTTTCTGTGATTGTAATCTGAGCTTGAATTTTTGCTATGTTCTCATCCTTTGTTTAACTATCAGGCACCTCTGGAGGAAACATGGAAAGCGTTGTTTTCTGGCATCAGATATGCTAAAGACTTTAGTGGTCCAGTTTGTTTTCGTCATGCTATTCTCTCTCCTTTAGGATATGAGACTGTATTATTCAAGGGTCTGACTGAAGATGTAGATTGTATTGGTGAATCTTCTCACAATCTGTGGCAAAACCCCGACCACCGCAAAACTGCTAGATTGTCTGAGTTTGGAGAAATGATTAGAGCGTCGTTTGGGTTGCCAGTTGATAGACATCATGTACAGAAGAATGTTTCGGGTCATAATGTCCTTTTTGTTCGACGTGAAGATTATTTAGCCCATCCACGTCATGGTGGTAAAGTTGAATCAAGACTTAGCAATGAGCAAGAAGTCTTTGATTCCTTAAAGAGCTGGGCATCCAATCACATGGAATGCAAAGTGAATCTTATCAATGGATTGTTTGCACACATGTCCATGAAAGAGCAAGTCCGAGCCATTCAAGATGCTTCGGTTATCATTGGTGCTCACGGTGCAGGTCTCACTCACATAGTATCTGCGACTCCAAATACTGTAATTCTAGAGATTATTAGTGTTGAATTTAGACGCCCTCATTTTCAATACATTGCCCGCTGGAAAGGCCTGGAGTATCATGCTATAAATCTCGATGATTCATATGCTAATCCTTTGGATGTTGTTGACAAGCTTAGTGGCATATTGAGAAGTCTTGGATGCTGAAAAAATTTGGTATTGGCTCGACTCTGTTTCATAAGGTGACAGTGTCTGGAAATCTCTTGTGCTTTATCTATCTTTAGGAATGCTCTTCCTGCATTGATGTCTTGTTGAAGAACAGATTCATAACTTATCCAACTTTCCGGTGAACTTATGTGATATGTCCTACATATACTTAAATGCAGAAAAAGCTGCTGAAGCAAATGTACAAGAAGAAAGATTTGTGGCTTGGTAGGATTTGTAATGAAATGGTATATTTTTCCAGCAGTGGACAGTGGATAACCACCGGCAAAAAAGACGAGGATTGGAGCAGATTCAGTCTTGATAACACTGTTACGGTTCTTTCCAATTATTCAAACCCCTCCTATTGTTGGGTGCTGACAGGTTTGAGTTTAAATTCTATACTCGAGGACCAATTCTTTACTAATGACACGACATCTTCATCGTCTTCTTCCTCTGGCTCTATGAGTTTGTGATAACCTTGGCTTGTAGAATATTAGGATACTGTACGCATTTAATTTCAATTGATCATTCTTTCAAAATATAGTACTCCTTTTTATTTTCTGGAATTCATATAGTTCTATCTTGCATCTGTTTTGATGCAACTAAAGCTTATACTTGACTTGTTTTCCTGTGAATTAGATTTTTCCCCTTAGACCCTCATGGGCTCTTCTTTTATCAACTCGAGGGGTTCTCGCTCATTCATTTCAGAGATATTGTTGATAAGACATGGATAACAAAGTAACCATAATCAAAAGTGTTGAATTTGATAATGGGGTACACATAATGTTTGAGCTTCCACTACTAACAAATTTTTACTAATATATTTAGTTCGTTCACATTATTATCTATCCACTTTGATAGAAAGTGAACAATTATTGTACTACTTGTGGTAGAAGTTATGCAGAAATTTCAACAGAGTTTCTCTTGTATTAAGTCGCGAACTTCATACAATCAAACTACAATTTTCAATTCGTATCTTAAGTTGTCACGTATGGTTTCTAAATTTAGTCAAATTTGAAATTTTCATCTCATAATGAATGCTGTATTCAAAAATTTGAAAGTACAGTTACAAATCAACAAAAAAAAATAATTTTGTATCTTAACAATGAACTTAAGGTTATTGGATAAAAGGCAACAAAGATATTCTCAAATGTGGATGTGAACAAGATGAAGCCTACAGTGCGTATGAGCTTTCTTCTCCCAATCAATAGTTAGTGACCAGTCGTACAATTACTTTTGAATTCTCGTGAACATATGTTCTAACATATATTCAATGGATATTAATTAAATTATCATAAGACTGTTATTTGTAATTCATGCTATAACTCATTTTCTAAACAGAAAAATATATAATCATTTTGAGACAAAAATAAGTCAGAGAGTAGTACATTTTTATACTATAGTTAAACAAGACTAATCTGGCATTGTTACCAAACATGCGCTTAGTCTTAGTGGTGATATAATATTTCACTTTTTTTTTTTTTTCACAATGAAGAATACTAGCACCGCCTAATCTCTGAACTCCAACACACCACTTCTCATCTGCTAATCGATGCCGTCTGCTCAGGTTTGTTTTTCTTTTCGTTTCTGGGTTTGTTGAGGAAGACGAAGGACGGCCTCTGCGCGGTATCATCGGCTTCTGTTATTTCTGAGAACGATATTCCAAATCTGTAATTGATTCTCTATTCATTTTCTGATATCGCTTTAACAAGATCTTTCAATTTATCATTGCAATCTCACAGATTTAGAAGAAGACGAAACCAATTAGAAAACAACCCAACCAAAGCCCCACACCTGCACCTCCACGGCTGCTCCATCTGTCCGTACCGAGACCCTCAATTCTTCTGAAAGGTACTGTATTCGCATTCTAATTTACATATTTAGGGCCAAACGGAGAATGCCCACATGGTGTTCGACGAAATGCCAGAGTGAGTTTCTGAAAATGAATGAGCGATGTGATTGTAGATAGGTGAAGAGACGAAGAAGAAGAAGAAGAAGAAGGAATGGTGACGTGTTACCCGGCATCGCCAAGGCAGTGGGCTTATACGGTGGCTGTATTCCTGACGGGTTGTTGTATGTTTGGAGTAGGGTTGCATCTGTCGTATGAGAACATCGCTCCCCAACAAGCTCGTATCAGAGCTCGAAATCAGATGGTCTTGGAGCATTATAGGAAGAAGAAGGGAATATGATATCATGTTTTCAATCCTTTTTCTTGTTTTGTTTTTATGCAACCAAGACTCAAATGATTAGATATATTTTTGAGTTAGATTACAAGTTGTTTTTGTCAAGCCAGATTTTTTAGCACAAATTTGGTTTAACAGTTAATGGTAATTGTCTATTTGAAAATGGATATTTGTTGAGGTAATGTAAAAGTTCATTTTTTTACAAATCTAATGCATGCAAGCTCAATCTTAATATATTGTTGAATTCATATCATGATAGACAAATGACCATGTAAGCACAAAAATAATCATGAATTCCTCATTAGATTACTTGGTACTTACCATGCTCAGGAAACCACAACAATGCAATCTAGAATCATTTCTGAAAATACATGCACCAGACCCAAGGACAAGACCTAAACCATGCTTGCTCAGTCAAAAACAGAGCTTCCAATACAAAACAAGGTAGCTCTGGTTCAAAGAAAACAATATTGCAACCACCAAAGTGAACATAAAGGATCAACAGTAAAGGGATAAGAAATACTCAAACGGACTTCTCGACATATTTCAGATATCACAATATCGGGGTTGGACATGCAATGCTAGAACACCAGAATGACTATTGATCAAAACATAATATTGCGTTTAATGGCAAAACAAGAGAAGAAAAAAAAAGTAAAAATCTACTGGTTCATCTCAACTGATTTGACAATGTTAAAACATCCTCAATTGTAATAAACAAACATAAAAGAAAACAGAAACTATGATATGAAAGAGGAAGTCAGTTAAATGATATTTTAAGCTGCTGCTCCCTTCCCCTTCTTTTTCTGAAGCTTCTTCATGTAGAACTCCAGCTCCTTGCCCTCCAAGATGTATCTATAAAACACACAACAACAAATTATTACACTTGTGTAAGTTGAAGACACTAAACAAATAGCTACCCAAAAAATATGCAAAACTGCAGCAGACTACCAGGCTTTTTATAGGGAAAATATGGATTGAAGCAAGATTTTTGCATGTAATATATTGCAGGAGACTATACTTGGACAAGTGTCATCCAAATTATATGATGATTTTAACAAAATCTTGAAGGGACCAAATTTCGTTTCCAAAACAGATCCAACTACTTAAAGATAACATGAATGGAAAAGACATACCCATCAGCACGGCCACATTGACCAGGACGAGATGAAATACAGGCTAATAGACGACCGCCACTAAATTGCTCTTCAATATGTGCGTCAAGTTTGCGATCCTGTTGGCGCTTCTCTAGTTTCCTCTGGAGGTGGTTGCTCTTCTTCACCTCCTCAGTAGCAAGTGCAGCTTCAGCATCCTATCAATGAATGATGGGAGAAGAAAATAAGCTGTGTTGCTTACAAACACTAAATTTGGTTCACTATATGATAGTACGGGTGGTGATAAATGCAACAGTCTAAGAGATAATAAAAGCAGAAAATTACTGCACCTCTCCTTCTTTCTTGGCAGAAGCAGCGGTTTTCTTCTTGCGACCAATATCAACACCATAGTGCTGGAGGTACCATTGCTTAAATGGTGCAGCATCAACTTGAACAATTGCACCCTTAACCAAAGTCTGAGTACGAACAAGCTCATTGTTAGATGCATTATACACAACATCCAGAAGTCTTGTTTTCCGGGTCACAGCCTCACTACCCCATGAGTAGTTTCCTGTGTCTAGCCTCAATGCTCTCCACTTAACATTTCCACCTCGAACCCTAATCCTTCTAACTGTCTTGTTGCTTGACAGCTTAGTATTTGCAGGCTGCCTTCCGAGCTCATACCTGCCCAAATACAATCAAAACAATCAATCAGGTGCTTCAAATGAAACTAAACTCAAGGTTTTTCTTCCAGCAATAAAAAAAAGTAGGTGTTTCAAAGTTGCATATTATAGCAAAAGACCACCATAAAATTAAAGTCAACCAGATCAATGCGAGGAGGAAAAACAACTAATAAGAACTTATAAGAACAACTAATGGTGTGTGTTTTAAGGTCCATTTCCTTTATAACTGGTTAAAAGCCCCAGCAAAATTAGGCTACTTTATAAGATATGAGTAACAAATAGTATTCCAAATTGACATAAAATGAGAAGTTAAAGTGAATTCAGAAACTACACTTTTTTTCAGCAACAGAAGAAGAAATCATCCATGCACAAAGACAAATCAAAGTAGAACAGATACTAAAGAGCGGTATTTTGAAAAAAAATCATTTCAAAGGGATGGTAGATAAACATTAACAGAACAAAATAATCAAAGCAGTAAAATGGTTATAAGCTTCATAGAATTTTTTAAAAGTGTGAAATTGGGAATCTTCTATATATAAAAAAAATCAACCTTCATGATATAAAACAACTAGTAATCTAATAGACCATTCACAATTGGATTTATCCAAAAGCAAGGAGCAAATTAATCAAAGAAGATTGGAAAGGAACCAAAAAAATGTAAAAAAATCATCAATTCTATGAAGTATCTTTCAGAAGGTGATTGACTAATATCCATTCAATGAATACAAAACCCTATAACATTGTTAGAATCTCAGACTCTTTTTTCTTCTCTTCAATAAGATAAATGAAACTAAAACAGTAAATGAAAGTGGAGTTTCGAGAACTTACTTTCTCTTCTTCCTCCACGCCTTCTTCTTGCCTCCAGTGGCACGCCTCTTGTGCATGGAATCACGAGAAATACCTGCAAAACCACAATCATTCTCAGCAAAGACGAAACCAAATTAGAGATCCAAAGAAGAGAAAACGAAGAGATACCCATTTTTGGAGGCTGAGGATTCTCCGGTTCCTGAGAGTCGAGGGCTCCAAAACTCTGCAGAGAGTGTGGGTTTTGAGGAGGCGGAGGAAGATACAAAACGCTGTGGTCTAGTTTTTACTGGAAACCCTAATATTTAAATTACCATGTTGACCTCGTTGTATTTGATTATTTACAGTTGCTCGTTAGTTTTCTGGGCCGGGCCTTTTGTTCTAGGGCCACCTCAATAGTAGTCTGAAGTTTATTTGGTGAACCCATTTTATAAGATCACAAGGCCCAAAAAGATAAATTATTCCCATTATATATATAGGAGGATCAATTGTATCGTACCCATCTATCATTAAACGCAAACTAGGCAACAATGCCTACGGTGACTCAAATTTGAGATACTATGGTTCCTAAGTGGTGCGTTGGCCACTTGGCTCGTTGGTTGATTCCTTTATATTTTCTCTCCCCTTTTCACTTTTCTTCTCAGATACTATAGCGCTCATGTGAGTGTCTTCTTCTCTTATACTCATTGTTTCTGACAAATATTCCGTATGAACTTCCAAATTCTTACGTGATGTAAGAAAATGAGAGACAACTATTTCTATTTTCTCAAATCTTTTGTTAGAGGGCTTTTTCATAGCTTCCATACTTGATTGCTTTGTTGATTATTATCACCTCAAGAGAAAGGAGTAGGTTTTCTCCACCTAGATTGTAGGTGGATGAATAGGGGTCATATTATGCTGGTGATTGCTAACAAATGTTAGTTGTCCTGTGAATGGACATTGCTAGTAGAAATGTGAAACAAAGTCCGTATGCGGATATTTTCAAATTATGCTCCAGGGCGAAACAAAGTCACCCGAGCATGAGAAACGAAGGCATCATAATTTAGTATTGGTACATATTTTCTCAACGAACAAATAACAATTATATATGTGGTCAGTATCGTAGCGTGTAATGAATTTTACTTTAAATAACATGAGGTGATCCTCGAAAGCTGTGCTATTTTTACACATTGAACACGATCTTTTGAGTATAAAAATGTAATGAAAAATTGTAAGAAGTAGGTTTGTGAGAATTAAAAATGGCCATATCCAAGGGTATGGTCACTTTTTGCCTTGTTGTACTTGTGATGTCTGCAATAATATTAATGGTAGAGGTTGAAGAAGCAGAGGGAAGATCAATAAGCTTTGATGCAATTGGCAAAGATAAAATTATATGCGGCGCAAGAAATGCCGATTATTGCAAACAACACGAAGAAGCCAATCCTTACCAAAGAGGTTGCTCTGCAGGTGCACAGTGTCGTCAAGGATAATATCTTTTTATTAATTCTCACAAACCCAACCATAAATTGATGATTATATGTATAACAAAAAGACACATTATCATGTACTTGTACTTGTTATTGTGTTTCAATAATATGTGACTTACACATGATACCTTGTGATTTTCACTCTTATCGTATACACATATATAGTACAGTTGATGATACATGTAATTTCATATCGCAAACTACATGCAAGAACATACTAATATTAAAGAACATAAAAACATACATAATACAGTTCTTCAGAGGCATTTTGGTAACAAGTTAATGGAATCTAGACATGTTGTGATTGATAAAGATGATTCATATTCAGTTCCTAACCAGCTCTTGTTTTCAATACAAGTCTTATATATTAGGAAAAATGTCCAAAATGGGCAATGAACTATCCAGTTAGTGCTATTTTGGTCTTTGAACTATCAAACATGTCATTTCAGTCTAAAGGATAAGCGAAAGAGCCTTTATAGTCCAAACGTTTCCAAAAACTGAGCCCGTCAGGACATTCCATCAAAATACTGACGAAATCCGTTAAGTCTTGATGACGTGGAATTTCTTAAGAAATATTTTTTTAATGAGAAGTTAACAATTCCGTCAGTGATTTTGACGGAATGTCCTGACGGGCTCGATTTTTGGAAACGTTTGGACTATAACGGCTCTTTCGCATATCTTTTGAACTGAAATGACACGTTTGATAGTTTAGAGACCAAAATAGCACGAACTAGATAGTTCAGAAACCATTTTGGACCTTTTTCGTATATATTAACATCATAGCAAATACTATGGTTTTTCTACATCATAGCTTTGTACATTGTCAAGAGAGAGACAGAGGAAATGTCTTTTTCTTTTTCTTCACTTGTGTTGCATATTATGCACACAGTTGATGATTCTCAATGCTATCCTCTCAATGGCCTTCCAATACATTTTCTTCCATTTCTCATTCATCAAATATAAAACCATGAAAAAACCCCAAAAGCCAACTCCATAGCCAAGAATCACAATTCCATAGAATAACAACCTTTCCTTGGCATCATAATCAGCATCAATAGCTTCCTGACTTGTAGGACTATCGGTACATCTGTTGCTGCTTATCCCACCAGGAGCACCACATAACTCTGGATTCCCAATATATGCTGAGCCATCTCCTTACCATGTATCAAACTGCGTCCCCGATGGAATCTCCCCTCTCAAATTGTTGAATGAGAAGTTGACAGTGGAGAGAGCATCCAACAAGTTCAATGATGTTGGGATCTCTCCCCTCAAATTGTTGAAACTGAGGTCTAGAGACTCCAAGCCTCTCATTTTGCCAATGCTGTCCGGAATTTCGCCAACGAGATCATTATGTGAGAGGTTGAGCATGTAGAGCCCCTCCAAAAGGCCTACCTCTGATGGAATGTTCCCTGTCAAGTTGTTACATGAAAGGTCTATTCCACTATGGTATGTGTGGACTGCCTCAAGTTGATAGAATGAGCCCTTGCTTTTCATATCCAGCTTCACAGCAGTATATACAATGGAGACAATGTAGCCAAGAACATCTCCATCTTCTGGCCTGGTTTTCAGCATCTTCAAGCCATCTAGTCTGTTGGGGATGAGACCAGAGAGTTTGTTGTTGGAGAAGCCGATGAATTGCAGCTTCTCGAGCTTGTTTATCTCCCGAGGGATTAATTCGTTGAAGGAATTGAACTCTAGAACAAGAATGTGGAGGTTGTGAAGATCACCAATGAACTGAGGGATCTTCCCTTCAAATCTATTGTATCCCATCTTGAGGACCATCAAATTCTGAAGCTTCTGGACCAGACTTGGAAAAGAGCCATCAAAGTGGTTGTTGCTGAGGTCCAAATAGCTCAAGTTTCTTGCAGCTCCGAGTTCATTTGGAATTTGTCCTCTGAGCTTGTTCCTTCCAAGGTCTAGAAAAATGAGAGAAGCACAATTTGCTAAGCTGGTAGGAAGGGTTCCTGAGAGTAAGTTGTTTGACAGATGAAGAAGCCTCAGAACATTACTTTCAGGACAGAAAGAGAGTGGGATCTGACCAGAAAGTTTGTTTCCTGATAATGACAAGTACACCATGATTCTGAAATCTATTTCTGCTGGTATGTAGCCTGAAAAATTGTTCCCAGATAAGTTGATTGATTCGAAGTCTTGAAGTTGGCGAGGAATGGGTCCATGAAGGTTGTTGCTTGCTAAATTCAATGTCACATTGCCAAAATATGAGTGTAGCTGAATGGTAGGTGGAAGAGCTCCTTGGAGGCTGTTGAAAGACAGATCCAAGTAACCAAGACTTGGTAGCTTAAACAGCCATGAAGGGATTTCACCTGACAGGTTGTTAAAACCCAAAGCCAAGTGCTCAAGTTTGGTCAGTCCTGAAATGAAACTTGGGATTCTTCCTCCAATTCGACACGAACTCAGGTCCAATACTTTAGGCTGGAAGTTTGGTGGAAAAAGGTTTGTGTCTACTTTCACTGTCAGCCCACTGAATCCTAAGTTTATGGTATGTGGAGTCCATTGGGAAAAAGATCTTAGAGGGACAGTTCCATTCATCTTGTTGCTGCCAATATCAAAGTAGAGTAGATTTGGAAGCTGGTTGATACAATCAGGCAAGTTTCCAGTGAAAAAGTTAAGTTGCAAAGCAAGATATTGGAGACTGGTCATGTTACAAATTGAATCAGAGATGAGTCCTTGTAAAGAAGTTTGTACCAGAGACAGACGCCGGAGGTTTCGTAGACTGTAGATTGAGAGTGGGAGCTGACCATCTATGTTGTTCAAATCAAGAGCTAGAAGTTCAAGCTTTGAAAGATTAGTGATTGAAGATGGTATCGGCCCTTGAATTTGACAATCATACGCGACGAAATAAGCCAGTGAAGTGGTGTTGGCAATTGAAGATGGGACTGATCCATTAGCTTGTGTGGATGCAATATCCAAACTTTCAAGTTGATGCCATGGCATTGCAAAAAAGTGATTGAGATCAATGGTGAGATCAGAATTGTTTCCCACATAAAGCTCTCTCAGCTGAGGAAGGTAAGGAACTGGACCTTGTAGGTGTGACCTTGTGAGATCAAGGCTTGAGAGGGAAGTGAGATTTGCAAGCTTGTCCGGGATCGTGGAGCTGAGGGAGTTGAAATCCATTTGAAGTGAATAGAGATGAGAGAGGTTGAGAAGATGGTCTACGGGAACTTCGCCGGTGAGTCTACAACTTGACAAATGAAGCAAGTGAAGATTAGAGAGGAAGTTGAAATGAGCCTACCATTCATGTTAATGAAAACTCTTTCTGGATTCGGATTCCGGAGGTTGATACTCACAACATGAAGTGAATCCGAGCAACGAATTCCCTGCCAGTTGCAGCAGTTTTGGCCTTTCCACGAAGACAATCGACTTGAAGGATCCAAAAGATTGGATTTGAAAGTTAACAATGCTTGTCTTTCATGCTCATGGCAAGAATTGATCATGACAGTGAATTTGGAGAGAAACAAAGCAAAGAAAGTGGCAAGGATTAGAGTTTTCATGACTCTCTCTTTGTCTCTGGTGTTTCCTATTTGTGATCTTTAGATTCTTTACTTAACAAATAGCCAAATTCTTGATCTTTAAGCATTGCAAGGTACAGGTTTTTAACTTGTTTTTGTTGGAATATACTATGTTAACTTATGTTCTAAGTAAACTAATTTGACTGTGAATTGTTGGAGCCTCAGTCTTATCATTAATTTAAGAGACAAATTTTGGTCAAATTAAGGTTTGTTTTTCCACTGTTTTATTTACTTTATTGTTTGGAGCTGACGGTTGAATGAGAAGTTGAGAACAACTAAACTATTGATTAATGAACTCATATTTAAGAAACAGAGAATAGTTGACTGAGTAACTTCGAATTTTCGTGAATCACATAATTGTTTTATTTGTTTATATCTTAGAAATGTACATATCGATGGAGTTATTTTTTAAAATCAACGTATTTGGAGCGGCTTCACGATTAACACATGAGGCACATTGAACTCGTACTACTAGTCCTCATTCGAGAAGTACTACAAGAGCAGAGTTTCATCTACTAAGGTTTAACGCGACTGAATTTTCTAAAACTTGAATTCGAGACTTTTTAGAGTAAATAATCTCTTAAATTTTTGCTATTGTTTTTTTTATATAGAAGCAAGCGTACAAGTGAGGTTCGAACCTGAGACTTCAAGTTGCTATTGATTTAATGTCTGAAGCTGAGTTATTCATGTAAAATTTTCAGGTCGAATATACCCGCAAGACAATGTGTTTTATGCCTAAACCCGATCTTGTGTACACCCCCGATTCAAGTATTAAAAATAAAAAAGAATTATATACCAAACTTTAGCTAAGAATCCCATCACATTAGGGGATAGTTAAGACAAATATTATACTATGATTTAAGTCACCTTTCTGGATACTGAATAACAAGTTCCCTTTAATTTGCTAAAAAATGCAAAATTGGATTTATAGATTAGAAAGCAACTTTGTTTTTTTCTTCACAAACATTTAGATAAAGTAAGTTATGCAGCTGAACTGAAGAATACTTCGTCAGTTCCGAAGTATACTGTGAATCCGTTTTTCACTATCATTAAAAATGACTGCATAATTGCATATAGATATAGTCAAGGTTTGTTACAATACTATTTATCTTCATTAATTATCGTAACATTATCCAAAAATTGGTACGTAAAATTGCTTTACTTTCCTTCTTATAAATACTTAGATAGTCTCTAACTTTATCTTCAACGGTGTTCAATAGAAACTTCTATCTAGCTATCAACACACAGAACAAATTAAATGGCTACAACTGCACTTGTTCTCTGTGTTTTAATTACCTCATTTGTGTTATGTTCTGGTGCTAGGCGTTTAGCTGTTGATGATCATCTTGTCTCTAATGGAAGGAACTTCACTCATGTTTGCGATCGTGAAAGGTTTTCGAGTTTGGGGCTAGACATGAAAACTCATGTTTTTTGCGATAAATCGCTATCCTATGATGTGCGGGTCAAAGATTTGGTAGATCGTATGACACTGGCGGATAAGGTGAACCAATTAGGTGATATTGCATACGGAGTCTCTCGGCTTGGCCTACCAAAGTATGATTGGTGGTCAGAAGCGCTTCATGGTGTGTCCGATGTTGGACATGGCACTCGTTTTGATCATCTTGTTCCCGCTGCAACTAGTTTTCCAACTGTCATTCTCACTGCTGCTTCATTTAACGAGTCTTTGTGGAAAACCATTGGACAGGTAATTTGTCTCATAAGTGTTTTTTTTAAGTTGATGAACAATGATTGATTTTGAATCTAATCTATTGTGCCAATCAATTCAGGCTGTCTCAACTGAAGCAAGAGCTATGTATAATCTAGGGCGGTCTGGACTAACATTTTGGAGCCCGAATATTAATGTGGTTAGAGACCCAAGATGGGGAAGAACCCTAGAGACTCCAGGAGAAGATCCTTATGTTGTTGGTTCATATGCCTCCAATTATGTTAGAGGATTACAAGATGTTGAGGGAACCGAAAACACTACCGATTTGAATGCTAGACCTCTTAAAGTGTCTGCATGTTGTAAGCATTATGCTGCTTATGATGTTGACAACTGGATGGGTGTTGTACGTGAAACTTTTAATGCCAAGGTACTTGGTACTTTTTATTTACATTCCATACATGTATATAATAAATTGTGATAAATGTGTTGTGAATTAACGGTTCTTTTCGTTAAGGTAACTGAGCAAGATATGTTGGAGACGTTCCTTCGACCATTTGAAATGTGCGTTAAAGATGGTGATGTTAGCAGTGTTATGTGCTCTTACAACCGTGTCAATGGCATACCAACTTGTGCTGATCCGAAACTCCTTAAGGATACTATTAGAGGAGACTGGGATCTTCATGGGTATTGGTTTTGACTCTAATCTGGTCATTTTAATTAATGATAGAAGTACATATGTAGAAAATATAATGGTCTTATATATTGTTTTTTCTCTTCAGATATATCGTTTCAGATTGTGACTCTATTGACGTGCTAGTTAATAGACACAAATGGCTGGGAGACACAGCTGAAGAAGGTGTTGCCCAAGTTCTAAGAGCAGGTTTGGATTTGGATTGTGGACACTTTTATACCAAGTACACTGAAAATGCAACAAGACAAGGGAAAGTAAGAGAAGAGGACATTGACAAGTCCTTGAAAAACCTCTATGTTGTACTCATGAGACTTGGCTTCTTCGACGGAAGTCCACATTTTGAGTCCCTTGGAAAAGACGATGTGTGCTCAAAAGAACACATAGAGCTAGCTGCTGAAGCTGCAAGACAAGGAATTGTTCTTCTAATGAATGATGATCAAACTTTACCTCTCAGCTCCAAAAACATAAAAACACTAGCAATCATAGGACCACATGCCAATGCTACCAAAGCCATGATTGGAAATTACGCAGGTAATATATTAAGAGATGCTAATTGAATCACATTTATAATTTATTAACATCTCATTAATGAACATATATATGATATAATATAGGTGTTCCCTGCCAATACTCATCTCCTCTGGATGCTTTCTCGAGCTATAAACACATGGATGTGAAGTATGAAATGGGGTGTGTTGATGTCCACTGCACTGACAGTGAAAGCAACATATTTGAAGCCATGAAAGCTGCGAAAGATGCAGATGCAACCATTCTTTTTGTGGGTTTGGATCTGACAGTTGAGGCAGAGAGCTTGGACAGAGACGATCTCTATCTTCCTGGAAATCAAAATCGATTAATTAGACAAGTGGCTCAAGCCTCAAAAGGTCCTGTTGTTCTTGTCATCATGTCGGCCGGAGGTGTGGACATTTCATTTGCCAAACATTACACAAACGTTAAAGCCATATTGTGGGCTGGATATCCAGGAGAACAAGGTGGACGCGCAATTGCTGATGTTGTTTTTGGCAACTA